>CM055855.1:25262500-25451912 GCA_029490765.1 Euthynnus affinis
AGGGATAATTATGAGATCTGTTTCTCTGAACAACTTGATGTTATTAAGTATAACAGTGACGGTTTGCTGTCAATGTGAGGCTTTAACAGAGGGAAAGAATCCAAATAAAACACAGCGAAGACGCCTCCGTTTGTGCACACACACACACACACACCTTTCTTGAACTCCTCCAGCATGGCGTCCAGTTTGGTGTCGTTGAAGACAAAGTGCAGCGGGTGGTTGTAGAACTTGGTGATGGTCGTCATGGGGGTGCAGTCGTCCGGATCCACCAGAGCCAAGTCTTTCACATAAAGGATTTCCACGATGTTGGACCTGGAGAGATGGAAACACATCAACCCGCCGGTCTCTTGTAATGTGTGCTCAGAAGTTATTATAAGTCAACCAAACCGACGTTTTCCAAGACAAAGTTTAAACAATAACACGTTCTTTCTTCACAGCTGGTCATTATCAGCAGTTTAAACATTGAACTGCTCGTGTTTTACTGCAGTTTGTATGCAGGGATCCGTCTTTTTGACCTGTTTTCTACTGTTTATCATAGAGGGCAATAACTGCTTTATAATGTTTTTATGTTGCAGTAACACATTTAGAGCTGCAACAGAGGATTTGTTTTATTATCTATTATTTTCTTGATGGCTTGTTTGGTCTGAAAATGGTGAAAAATGTTTCTTAAAGCTAAAAATGCAACGTTAGATGTCTTGTTTTGTCTCCTGCGACAGTCCACAACTAAAAGATACTCAGCTTATCATCATAAAAGACTAAAAAAAAACAGAAATTATTGACATTTAAGAAGCTGGAACCAACTTATGACTCTTTTAAACAAAGTGATGTTTACTTACTGGTGGCAGAATAATAATGTCTACTGGTTTCTTTTCCTAATTAAAAGATATAAAAGAACTAAACTGTCCTTCGATTCAGTAGAAAAATGGAAAAACCTAAAAGAAGAGTCTGAGAACGTCAGCATCATTTCGTGTGGCTGAAATATGTTGATTTATTTCCTTACAGCCTTTTTAAATGTGGCACTAAGCTCGCTCTGATTGGTCAGAGACGACGTCGTCCCTTAAAATGTGAAACCTTGAAAATTATCGTTTATTTCAATAAAAATTATTTTTTTTTTAATGTTGCAGCTCTGAGTTTTCTTCTATTTGAAGAACAGAAATATCTCAGTTAACAGCTGATATGTAGCGCTGGACTGACGTTTAGTTTAAAACTGGGCTGAATTTGAATGAAATGAAACTTTTAATCGATTAATAGATCGACAGGAAATTAATCTGCAACTGTTTTGAATCATTTCAGTCGTTTCTTCAGTAAAAAACATCAAACTTTTGCTGATTCTTGCTTCTCAAATGTGAAAACTGTTTGCTTTTCTTTGTCTCTTAAGACCATAAAATGACTATTATTAAGTTTTTTGGGAGCTTGGTGGGACAAACTAAAAGAGAAAATGTCCTGTGGATTCATTGATTAGAGAAAACATTGATTAGTCACAACACTAGTGCAGTTAAAGTGATCTAGAAGTTTAGTTTAAATGCAGCCAGCAGCATTTCAGTGAGTTTATATTCAGTGTTTACATGTAAACTCACTTTTCACTCAGATCTTTAACTCTCCTGTCGATTAATTGATCAGCAGGAAGTCTAACTGCAACTATTTTGGTAATTGGTTTATCGTTTTATGACGTTTTTTTTGAGAAAAAATGCCAAAAATTAATCATTTCTTTCCTTTATGTGACAGTAAATGTTGTATTTTTGTGTTTTGGGCTTTTGATCTGAACAAAACGAGCCTTTTAGGAGATTATAACGAGCACTTTCACTGTTTTCTGACATTTTATAGACCGGATAATCAATCAGCTGGAGCTCTACGGCGCATTTGAAACGTCACCTCTCCTCTTCGTAAATGGGCACGCGTGTGTATCCGCTCTGCATGATCTCAGACATGGTGGAGAAGTCCAGGACGACGGTGCTGGGCAGCATGAAGCAGTCCTTCAGCGGGGTCAGGATGTCCTCCACCGTCTTACTGCGCAGCGCCCCGCGGCTGAACTCCTCCTTCACAAACTCGCTGCACGAAAACATCACAGTCAGACGTGAGAGAGGCGATCTATGTGTGTGTGTGTGTGTGTGTGGGAGGAAATGTGTGTGTTTTTTTTTACCTATAAGGGTCGTTGACGCTCGTGCGGATCATCTCCATGGCTCTCTCTCTGATCCCGCAGGTGCTGATGTCCCTCCTCAGCCCCAGGTCCAGGATGAGCCCCAGAGGGCAGGACAAGGGGCAGGTGAGCACCATGCAGACCTGGGCCAGCCAGGTGAGAGCCGGCGCCAGCTGGAAGCCGTAGCCGGAGCACAGGACGTGAGGCGCCAGCTCAGCCAGGAAGAAGATGAGGAAGCCGCTGGTGAACACGGCGGAGACGATGGAGCCCAGCGCCCGGTACAGCAGCACGCCCAGGACCGAGTGTCCCACGGCGCACAGGAAGAGCAGCGAGCACGTCTGGGGAACAACAACAACATTTTTATCTCATTTACTCACAAAGTGCGTCTTAAAACAGCAGTCAGGCGTCCATGTGAGAGGTTTCATTCCTCCTGTTCATCCCGGATGTTAAATGTGCTTTCAAAGGAAGTGATGGAGGAAAAGAATCCACAGTCGTTTAATGCTAAATTACATTATAAGTTTATCTGAAGCTGCATCATTAGCATCAAATTCCCTCTTTGTGCTTCCTCAGACGGCTGTAAGTGAATCATGAAGATGCTTCTAATGGTCAGTATGAACAGCAGCAAGAAAAAAACATGTGTTAATGTTCATTTAAGTTGTTTTAAGACACACTTGAATGATGGTGAACACGTCCTTTAACCATATCCAGCCATCGTTGCAACTTTTCCTTAGATTTAGTTCCCTCTTGACGTTGATTTATTACACATTACTTATTATCTGTTGGTCGTACGGGGCTGTTATTTCCCCCTCAGGGTGAATAAAGTATCTGTAAATCGTGAGTCCAGCTTGTGGCTCTGCAGACGGTCAGTAGGTCAGGAACTAAAGATAACCAAGATAAACAGTTTAACAGTAGTAAACATTAAACTGGATGAACTGTATAAAATAAAAAAGGTGTCCTGTGTCATGGACAGAAGATGGAGCTGTCCTCTGACATCCATCTGAAGCTTCACATAAACTTTTAAATACATTTGTTTACACTTTTCCCCCCATCACTTATATTATAAATGCATTATGAATGGATCCTCTAATGTTAACTGTGAGCAGGAAGAAGCGTTTAAGCTCCTGGCTGTTGTTTTAAGACACTTTTTCTTCTCTGCAGATCTATTTACAGAAGCTCACCAAGAAGTTCCCCCTCCTCCTGATGGGCTCCAGGCGTTTGGCGGCCCGCTTCTCCTCCTCGGAGCCGCAGCTGTGGAGGACGTAGAGCTCCAGAGGGTCCAGCCACAGCAGGCTCAGGTTGACCGTCCTCAGCAGCCCGCAGACCAGCAGCAGCAGCACTATCAGCACGGCGAGCCCCCACGGCGGGATGTGGTCCGCCGGTAGAGCCGTGTCGGTGTTTACACGCAGTCTGTCCGGGCCCACGGATGCCCATTTCTCCCCGTCCAGCACGCACAGGTGGTAGAGGAACCCCTTGTTTACGGGCTGCACCTGCACCGTCAGCAGCCCGCTGTTCTCCTCGTCCGGGGTGAAGTCTCCCGTCACCTGGAAAGCGGACTCCTGCCGGTTGGACTCCTCCTCGCACGGGTCCGGCGCATCCCCGACAGCCCCGGCCGCTCCGCCGGCCGCCTTAGCGAACGCCACCCACGGCCAGCTGCCATTCAGTTCAGTCCCGAAGAGACGGAGCTTGAACGTCGCTCCTACTGGCGCCGAGACGATGCGATCCTTCATGCACACCAGGCCCGCCGGGTCTTCCAGTCGCAGCCCCAGAACCTTCGGGGCTCCCTGGCTGCAGGCGCCGTACCTGATCCCGCAGAACAACAATATCATCAACAGGAACCGTAGACCTGCCAAGCTGGCCACCATATTGGAATTGCTCAGCCTGGCTCCGCGCGGGTCATATGACTCTCTAGCCCCCGCAGCGGCCCCGCCCACCGGGGCTGAGCCGGCCACACACAGCGAACACCCCCCTTTTCTCAATCACTAGTTTCTCTTTTAAAGATGTTTTTTTGTTGTTGTTGTTGTTGCTGATTTTTATTATTAAAAGGACAACGATGCATTTTTAAATAAATAATCAATCATATATAAAAAATAAATACATTTTATTTTCTTTTTTATTGCTAAATTTTACAAACATAAATGTAAATTCAATGAGTCGAGCGTCTCTGCTTGTTTTTATAATTCAGCTGAAGAGTTATTTGACTCTATTTTCCAAAAAAATATTTATTTACAACACTTCAGAAAGATCGGTGTTGATACGTATTTTAATTTGAAAATCTCTCTCTCTCTATTTAAAACTATTTATTAATGTATGCTTCTCCCTTTGCTCCTTATATTTTCCTTCTTATATGTGTATTATTGATCCGTTAGTTACATCATGTCTGTCTCCCGGTTTTGAGTTGTTAATGTGTTTCTGTTTAAATAAAGTTTAGAGTTGCAACTGCTCTGTTTGGCCGCCATTTTGGCTCCAACGGTCATCAGGCTGCGTTCAGGCCAGCAGGGACATTTTGGAGCTGTGTATTCAGGATGTTTTCGGGGTTTTTTTTGTTTTTTTGTTGCACCACCCTCTTCTCAAACAAAAAAATTGTGAGTTCATGTGAGCTCACAGCCAATAAAACACAGGAAAACAATAAAGAGCTCACACCCATCTTTGTTAGATTTCATAAAAACAAGCCATTCATCACTTTGGGCCTCCTGACACAGAGACATTTAAAGGATATGTAGACAAATTTTTTAACAGTCAGGAGCCAAAATGAACAGTGAAACCTGATTCCTCCTGTTCATACTGAGCATTAGAAGATCCATTCATAACGTTAAGATGAGGTAATAAACACATTATCATACGTCCACAGAGTATTTAATAGGAATTAGTTGCTTTAATGATTCCTCTGCTCCATACTGGCGGCAATTAAAATGATCTTTTTTATCATGTGACTCCAATGAAGATGCAAAATAACATTCAACCAAATTTTGTCAAATAAAACCATCTGTTTCTGAATCACAAATCAGCCGCAGAACCACAGCAAATATTTACCCAAGATACATATTTATACTGTTGAATCCTGTCAAATAACTTTTCTCCTTTTGTGTCGAGTGGTTTCCACCCGACAGACGAGGGTTACATAATCCTAAAGACAAAGATAAATAAAGATAACTTCCTCTATTTTAGACTCAAAGTTCAAATCAAAATGTTTTTTTTAATTTATCAGTCAGCGGTGCTCCTCTTACTAAACTGGTTTTAGGATTGTTTCAGTTTTTCCTCACAAAGATGTTCCAGTATTATTACAGCAGAGGTTCAAATAATCCTCAAACTATTAATCTGAATAGTGTCTGTATCATTTAACAGTTTATTATCATGAATTATGAAGATATGTAGCAGCTTTAATTTGTCTTATTTGCTTGAAGAATCGATAACACTTGATTATTATTATTATATTATATACTAAACTTGGTTATTATGTGTTTTGTTTATTCTTTGCAAATATAAACAAGTGATAACAGGAAAAAAAAAATTGTCGTAATCAGCGAACAAAGCTAAGCAACGTTTCGCTAGTTTGTAAAAACCCGTTTCTTGCTCCGCCTCCAAACTGTTTTCATTGGTCGAAATCAACACTGACGCTCCTTCTTGACGTTTCCGTTTCCCCTCCAGTCAGCGGTCAGCGTGGACAAAAGAGAGACAAACGTAAACCTGGATAAAATGTCACAGTGTACAAAAAAAAAAAGATCATTCTAATCGAGGAAACGACGAGTTCGCTCGCTGAATGTTTGGAGGAGGTGTCGGAGTTTATCATCGAGTGTTCAGAGATTTTCTTTTTAGTATATTACATAAAAAAGTCAATACAAAGACATAATTAAGCACATAAATTGAAAAAAAACTGCTTTTATTGCAGAAAAGCTTTATGAATGAGAGAAAAGAGAGAGAGAGAGAGAGAGAGAGAGAGAGAGACTGGAGGGAAATCAGAGAAAGAACCAGAGCTTCTGCTGAGTTCTGAGTTTTGTCAGAACACAAAACAAACGCACACAATCGGTGCTTCCCGCTGCTGACTGCGGTGATGCATTTTAGCTGTTTGGGGGGTGAATAAACATGACTCAGCGGTCGAATTTGCTTTGCGTCGCTGTGTGAACGTAGCCTGACATCAACAGAGCGATTCGCGAATCAGTCCGGAAGCTCTCGGTTCACTTCTGGATGCAGCTGGATCGACCTGCAGCCAATCAGAGCGAAGAAACATGCGAGGTAACGCTGAGCAACGGAAACAGGTAAAAAAAAGTGGCGTCTAGTGGAACAAACTAGGCAGAAATGGAATATAATATTGATAAAGATGTTTTAATTAGTTGTATCTATAAATTTCGTTACCTTAGTTTGAGTCCTTTATATCTACAGAGGGAGCAGCTCCTCTTCTCATGGATCTATAAAGAAAACTGGATCCGGCGTCGGAGGCGGGGCCTCGCTCATTCCTATGAAAGTTGCTCAGTGGTGCATGAAACCAAAAAAGTTTGACTTCCATGCATAAAATTACTCGGATCTTCCAGGATCATTGGGCCCATGGAACATGCGCACTGGTGACTAGAGTCGGCTACTTCCTGTTTAGCGCTCTGGCTAACTTGCGGCTCTTTTAGGCTTTTGAAATGTGATCGGACCAAACGGATCAAATTCTGACAGTGAGACGAGTCATTTCAAATTTATCCGCTGATTTACAGACATCTGTTTCACAACGTAAGTCTTTCTGGGCCCAGCAGCGTCACGTGACCTTCATTACACGGTTTGGCTACTGTGTCAAGTTGGGTCCACAGCTCGGTGCTGCTCCTGGAGGCTTGGTCTCTTCCACAGAGCCCGCCATGTTTCTACGGTAGCCCACAATGGACAAACCAAACACTGGCTCTAGAGAGGACCCCTCGTGAGTTTCACAGCCACCGTAGCTTCTCCTGCACACTTGGAAGGGGGGGGGGGGGGGGCAGTTTGTTGCAATCTGCAACCTCACCACTAGATGCCACTAAATCCTCAACACTGCACCTTTAATATTGTCGTGTTAGCGGATCAGTGGCAGCCATCTTGGTTGTTTCTGAGGTGCATCAGCCAGAGCAAATAAAACACCAGCTCGCAGATTTGAAAGCTGAAATTCAGCTTTAATTAACTGGTTTTGCAGTTTCGAACGCAGCCAGCGACTGTTTGAACGTCCATACAGACATGTGAGTGTTGCTTTAAAATCCTTTAGTTGCACCTTTAATCACAGTTTTTTTTTTAAAGTTCTCCTAAATCCAGCAGCATCCTGTTGTGTCCCGACAATATTATATTTTTACAGTAAGGGTGTGTTTTCATCTCCGCAGGGGTATGAGAAGTGCAGGATTGGCACGGACTGACTTACTGTATGATTACCGGCTTCCTTTTGATAACAAAATTTCGAGGATCCACCCACACGTCTTGTAAACATTTGTCACATCAGTTAATGTGAAACGAGCCAGTTACAAACTTGCAACCACAATCAAAAAACGGACACTTGTTTTTTCTGTAGAGAAATATATCTCAGGTTTATTTAACCTCATAGATTTTCTTCAAATGCATTACAGTAGTTATAAAACAGTATGTACACATTGCTTTAAGTTACACAATCCATGTTTGGAAGTGCTCCCCCTCCCATTTCTGTTCAACCGTCGTGGTAAAAGAAAGACAAAAAAAAACATTCACAACCAGGACAAACATGTAACAGCAGTGTCTGAATATTAAAAACCTGCCTAACAAGCATCATGTGTATGTTGAGGAAATGAAAAGGGGGGAAATATCTACTCACAGGACCTGCAGCATCAGTTTATTGTTGTTAATCTCATCTTTTTTTCTGTATTTCAGCTCTTTTAATCATCTCAAACTTGATAAATACTGTCTGATCTGTGTGTGTGTGTGTGCAAAGAAATCCCTAAAATATATCTATAATGTTTTCTGCACATTCAAAACTAGACTTGCCGGACTGTGAATGATACACAGTGTTTGAAAACTCAGTAGCCTGAGAACCCGACAGCAGAAAAATATTTAACCTTCGTACGGGGTCTAATCATCACACACCGCAACGGGAGCTGCTGATAAGCTCCGCTCCCCCGCTCCAGTCCCATGACAGAAAAAAGAAAAAAGAAAGAAGTGGTGGTGGTGAGGGGGGGTCTGAACAATAAAAATGGCTTAAGAGATCGGGAGGAATTTCAATATTTCTGAGCGGTGGGAGAGAGAGAGAGAGAGAGAGAGAGAGAGTGGAGAGATAAGAAGCAGGGCGAAGAATATTACGGGAGTGAGAAGTGAGAAGGAAGTGTGGGAGGGAAATATGAATAAGAGGAACAAACAGGATGGCAAAAGATGGGAAAGTACAGGAAAAAAAAAAAAAAAAAGGCTTTTGGTTATTATCATCTCTAATGACACACACACACACACACACACACCAACAAAAAAAAAAAAAAAAAAAAATATAGAAGAAGGTTACAGAAGATAGGAGGAGTAAAAATCTGAGGTCAACTTGGTGCAATGTTTATTATTGCTATGTGATGCCTTCCTAGTAAAACAATGGAAATAAAACTCGGAATAACATCAGAACATGTCGTCGTCTTTTCCTTATAAATAGATGTTGTAGGTTATATTCTCTCTCTCTCTCTCTCTCTCTCTCTCTCTCTCTCTCTCTCTCTCATAAATGCTCTTCATCATGTACATTATTATTTACATTTAACACACAAACAAACAAGCAGTCAGGGAAGTGAACACAGTGTTTCTGGGGGGGCGACCCGATAAAAGGTCTTACAGCTGGAAGCCCGTTTCACACCTTCAGGTACACAAACAAACAAACAAACAAACAAAACAAAACAAAAAAAAGAGCAATAAATACAATGTTTACAATAAATACAACATTACTAAGTCAAACAATTGTTTTTCACATTTCCCAGTACACAAACTGGTGAGTCATACAGCCAACCAGTGGCTTCACTGGAAACCAGTGTAAGACCATTTGCTACATGAGACCTATATGAACCAGCAGGCAGGTCTACCGACTCCGTCACTTCCAGGGTAAGGCTATGTCGACTATACAGTGTGTTTGCATTTAAACCAGCAGGTTTGTTTTTCCCGCTCAGATCAGCGAGATGAAAAGTTCCCGCAGAGTTTCTCAGAGTGACGATCGTCCCCGCGGCTGGATTAGAGGGTTCCCTCCCCATTAACCCCCCTCTGTGTTGTCCAGGTTTGCTTTGACCAGTTGATAAAACGCAAATTTATTTAGCAATATGCATCATGTGAGCACAGAACTGAAAACAATGGAGCTCACGTCGAAGTGAAGGCAGAACGTTGTGCTTCAGTGGTGCAAATCACTACAGACCAGGTGAGCCTGCTGCGTTTCTGCTGCGTTCATGTCACACGGGACGGGAAAGCAGAGATTTGGAGGGTGCATTGGAAATATACCATCATATCTTAAACTTAAAGGCGTGTCCCCCTTCCTATTGGTTCGATTTTCAGTCGCTTCTGTATTTTGGAGCGTAAAGAAGAGAGGCTGATGAAACGCGCCATCACCGCCGTTATCGTCGTCTTTAGAGGGTTTTCAGAGCAGCTCTCCCGCCTCTGCTGGTCAAACAGAGTCAGTGTGTCGGCCTCTAACTAACCTGACCATGACTTTATAATATTTTATATTAATGAATCATAATTGTTTTTTTTAAAACTATGAACAGGTGCACTGAGCTCAACCGTTTTAAACTAACTTAAACTACATTTTACCTCTAACAGAAGGATTTCAGGACATGTTTACTGTGATATTTTATACCTTCGATAACTGCAGCATGAAAATTTGATATCAACAAATTATCAGCTGACAGAAAAAATACAAGTTTTGACTCGTTATTCCCGTCTGATGAGACATGAACGCAGCGTTTTGAGACCCAGTTAGTAATCCAGCCTTTGATCCTCTCACTCTGGAAAATCATCCCACAAAAAGGAGAAATGCTTTGGAATATACACTTTTCAGACTTATGCTACATAACTCCACAAGCTTAAAGTGTTTTCAAATCAGTGCTAGCTTATACAACAGTTTTTTCTTATTATCTCTTTTCAAATAAATATCTCTCCATATATATATATATATTTATATATTTATATATCATCAACAAAATAATTCATCTTTACAGTCACTTATATTGTTTCAGTGTCACCGCATACATAGGAAAAATAAAATAAGATAGGTAGATCACATGCTAGCAGCTTTAAACATCAGAGCTCAGCTCGTTCGCCCACGCAGGGCGAGGAGCGAGCCGCTACAGTCGTCTTCCTGTCATCATCATCATCATCATCATCATCATCATCGTCTTCATCCTCCGACTCCCTGTCTGCTCTAATAGGTACAGTATCGTCTCACACACACACACACACGCATTAAAACTTCACATTTTATCAAGTGCCGTGAATTAATCCCTGTTTTTTTTGGAATGTGACACACACACACACACACACACACACACACACACACACATCGTGCACAAATTGTGAGAAACGCTCACAGGAAGCAACACGAGTGGGTTTGTTTTTTTCCCTCCACTACATTTACAGTAGTGACCTCGGAGGTGAAAGGGTGAGGGAGGGGGTGAGGAGGGTGAGGGAGGGGGTGAGGAGGGGGTGAGGTGGGTGAGGGGGGGTGGACAGGGGTTAAACATCACTAGTGTGAATCAGTGTGAAGACATGCGCTGGAATGTCTGTCGTTAACGTGTCGTTGGTGCTGCGAGTGTTTTTTCTTTTTGACCCCGACACTCACGAGTGAATCCTTAACCCCGCCCGGGTCTCACACCGTTCAGCTCGGAGGAAAAAAAAAAAAAAAAAAGGTTAATAAATACGTGAAACAATGTTTAAAGGAAAAAGCTCGACATGCTTCCTGCTGACAGTTAGAAGAGAAGAAGAAGCAGCCGCTCTCTTTTCTTTATCTGTCCCTTAAACATGAAGCTGCAGCCGAGAGACGGTTAGTTTATCTCTGGCTCTGTCCAAAGGTTAAAAAAACTGCCAAAAAACATCTTTAAAACTCACCAATAAAACACACAATATCTGGTTTGTTACATCCCTTCAGCATGGAACAGAATCCCTTAATGTTTTACCTTAAAATTTAATTAGTTTGCCCTTAAACATTGATGAATTTAAGACATTTTAATGAGATTTTAAGGGGATAATTATTGAGTAAATTAATGTGTTGTAGTAAAAATGGATTAAGGAGCTCCTTTTAAGAAAACCTTAATAAAAACTGATAATTAAGGGATTCTGCACCCCTTAAATTGCACTTACTCTGTTAATTAAAGCCTTTTAAAAGCTGTTTTAAGTTTGAGTTTTTGCCTCTTGGATAAATTAAGGGACTTCTGGCAACAACACTAAACTTCTTAAACCTCCTAATCTCTTTAAGATTAAGGGTTTAGAATAGTAAACCCCTTAATTAGGGGTCAATTAAGGAGTAATTAGTGGTGTTTTCAGGGATTTAAAGGTGCTATGTGCCAGAATATTTTGTGGCAGAAGTGATTTTCTTACTTTCATAATTTGCTGGTTTTACATTTAAATCTTTGTATAAATTAAACAAACAGGATTTAACGTGTTAAACAGTGAGCTTCAGATTTTTTCCAGACAGAGCCAGGCTAGCTGTTTCCGTCGTTTATGCTAAGCTACGCTAAGATAAGCTAACCGTGTGCTAGCTGACAGAGCGGTGTCGATCTTCTCATCTAACTTTTCGGTAAGAAAGCGAATCAATAAGCACATTTTCTAAAATGCCAAACGATTCCTTTAAGCTAGCGTTAGGCTTTTTATAGCCTCGGGTTTATGTTAGCGGAGAAATGCTAGCGTAAAGAGTATCGTATCATAAGTGAAACTAACTAATGATTTTACAAAATAATAGACTAATCGGGACTTTGTCGCTACAGTCGAGGACACTGAGGTCTTCTGTACTTTTTTGGGGAGAATTGTTAAATTAACTTTAGTTGTAAGTTAATAACGTACTTTTTTAGACCCAGTATTCTTGCGCTAACATTCATCCTATATTACAAACTACATTATTCTCTCATTCCAACATAAAATAGGCTTTGAAACAACATTAAAACCTTCGTGTTGGGACAAAAACAGTAAAGCTTGTTTAAATGTAGGTAGTTTTTTAATCTAGTGCTACTTATAAAATATAGAAAATGTCATGCAGTTTAAGGACGAGTCGGACATTTTGAAAAATACACGTATCTGCTTTCTAGCTTTCTTCGAGTAAGACGAGACGATCGATACCACTCCCACATCTCCAGTTAGCTTTATGCTAAGCTAAGCTACGCGTATTTATCGTAGAGATTAAACTGGTATCAATCTTCTCTGCAAAAAAAAGTAAATAAATTGGGAGAGGGGTCTGATTTATGACCTCAGTATTTTGCTAATAAATAAATAAATAAATAAATAAATAAAGTCGTCTTGAACAGGGAATATGTAGAAATGCCCTTTTTAAACACGGACAGAAGATGACGTTAAATAAAAATAAAACAGCTGCTACTGAAACACATTAAACTACTTGTTGCTTTCTGGGTTGTTTGGTCTTCGTGTCATTTGTCAGTTTTTGATTATTAAACGCTTAAAAAAACAACAACTCTGTGAATATAAATAAGAAGCTCGACCTTTGAGAGTTTTTTGACATCAGTTACGAGCTCAGTCCGTCGTTTCCCGTCGGCGCGGCGACGTCAGTCAGCTGACGTCGTGACGCGTCGAGACGGAGCCGAGCTCAGTTCACAGTGAGGAATAATTAATGGAAGCTTTTTCATCATCTGTCCTTCGAGCTCACACTGCTGCAGCGAAGCAAAACAAATAAATAAAAATATATAAAAACAACAAATAAATATAAATTAATATTTTAACGCAAAATAAATATTTTCATGTATTTTACTCTTGGAAATTAAATAATTTAAAACATGTCGCCTTGGTCCAGAGCTGGTAAAGTTTTAGCCTCTTAACTATAAATTACGTGTAATTTACAATATTTAACAAGATGTTTTCCATCATTTACTGCAAAATATTTTATTTTTTATCTCTTCAGGCAGCCGTTAAATTTGTGCAGAATATAAAAATCCTCTAAGAGATTGTGTTTTGTGCTGAAATAATTAGAAATGTTTAATATTGTTTAATTATGATCAGTTGATAATTTATTTAAAAAGCTATATTTTGATTAATTTAATTTGCATTTAAATTGCACATTAATAAACTCAAAGTAAAAAAATCAAATAAAAAAATAATTAAATTTTACAATTATAGTAATAATTATAGTATCTTATTCTGTCTTTAATAAATTATTTAAATATTTAAATAGCATAATTAACTAATAATTAAAACTATTCCACTATTAAATTCCATCTTATAATTAATTTATCTCCTACTAAACTTAAATATTCAACAGTTTCCATTTTGTGTTTGTGTTCATTTTAATCTTTAATTCGAAGACGTAAAAATTAAATTTAGTCCGACCCACTCAGCAGCAGGAGGAGCTCTGATTGGCCTGCTGTTAGGAGGGTTTGTCCAATCAGAGCTCCAGCTGTTAATGACTTTAAATAAAAGACAGAAACGTCTTAAATCTCACATCAATATTACATTTAACACGAACCTGATGTTCACTGTGATGAGTTTCAACACAACGGCAGCCTGGAGAGTCAAAATAAAACCTTCAGCATGTTCTGCAGAAAGTCAGGATTGATGTAAAATACACATGATTTGTGTTAAATGGGCTGAAAGCTGCAGCATCAGTGGTGAAGCTGCTCAGTACAGTGAATCCGGTCTGTTTGCTGGTAGCTGAACTGACTCACTGACAGCAGCAGGAGAAACTCATCGATTCATCTGCTTCACAAGAGCTTCAACCACCATCATCATCATCATCATCATCATCATCATCATCTCTAACGAGGCCTGAACTTAAAACAAAAACTTTGGAGGTTTCACTCTTTGGAAAGGAATGTGTAGGAATGTAGGAAGTGCTCGAATCACTAACGGTCGGCTGCCTGCGTAGCTGCGGTTAATTGATGTTTTAATTAACTGCTTTTAGCGCCCCGATCAAATCACAGTGCAGTGATCGATCATGGCTAATCATTTTAAATAAAACTTTTTGTCCCTTTGCATCAGTGTCTAACCTCCTCAAAATAAAAATACTCCTTTGACGACTTTAAACTTTGAAAATTAAGAATAAAAACAAATTTAAAGTGATAAAGTGAAAGATGAACAGAAGTTAAGCAAACAGCGGCCTTTTCTACTACTCCGGCGATAGAGACAACACCTGTAACCATGGTAACGGTTTACTATAAAGACAGCTGCGGCCTCAAAAAATGCTTAGAGGACATAAAAAATGAAGTTTTTGTCAACTAGAACTAACAAAAATATTAGTTATTTTCGTGCTGTTTTCTTATAAAAAATGTGTTTTAATTCCAGTTCGAGCAAAACACGTCTTTATCGGAAAAACAACGTCCCGGTTGCCCTCGATGATCCGCAGACTTCACGCTAAACAGTTTACAGAGCGATTATTCCCTCGTCATCGACCCCAAACTACATTTTTTTTAAATTATCCACCGCTGTGAGCTCGACAAACGCAGTTC
Source organism: Euthynnus affinis (assembly GCA_029490765.1). Taxonomy (NCBI): domain Eukaryota; kingdom Metazoa; phylum Chordata; class Actinopteri; order Scombriformes; family Scombridae; genus Euthynnus; species Euthynnus affinis. Next base: position 25,277,216 of record CM055855.1, read on the forward strand.
CCTTTGCTTCCGTTGCACCGAGAGAGATATTTCTCACAACCTGCATAAATAAAAACCCCTAAAAACGATATCTTAATAGACGCAAGTGAGAAAATAAATATATCTGTTTGTAATCTGGGTGAACTGATCCTTTAAGAGCAAACGTACGCAACCTCATCTATATTTCTACTCTGTTACTCGCTAGTGTTCCCTGTTCCCTCTTTTTTTCCACTCTATTCTTCATCTGTTTGTGTCTGAAAGTCAGGAGGGAAGGTGGGGGGGGGGGGGGGGGGGGGGGGGGGGGCATGCATGAAGGGATAGACGACGATCCCCGTTTACAAAATACACAAACACGTGATGTGCTGAAACTTCAGGATCCCTCGGACATCTACAGAAAAGTTCAGGAGACCACAAGCAAACAGGAACAGACTGTGTATATATATAAATATATATATATATAAATATATATATATATATATTTATATATATATAAATATGGACGACGTGTCTCCACTTCCTGTTGCTACGTAAAAGTGAAGCCAAAATATCTCCTTTTCAGGGAGCGGCCATCTTGCATTTGGAGCCAGAGTCTGCAGAGTAGACGGAGGCTTGAGAGTGGCTGTCGCAGCTGTCAATCATGACATCACATCCCCCCCCTTTTTTTTTAGTCCTTTTATCGTCAAATAACGAATTAAAACGATTTTGGTGTTTAATTTTTGTAGTTTGTCCTGTCTGCTAACATGGAAAGGGGGCGGGGCTTGTTAGCTATACTGCAGCCAGCCACCAGGGGGCGACCCGGATGTTTTGGCTTCACTTTTTTTGTACGCCGTCCATGTTTATACACAGTCAGCTGATAAACAGGACGTGGTGCGAGTATGTGTGATGTAAGTGAGCGCACAGGTAGCTTTAGTTTAGATGGTGCTTTCAGTGTGTGCGTGACTGATGGTTTGAACGTTTGAACGGGCGTGGGCGTGCGCCTGGGTGTGGCTGAGCCTGCGGGGGCCCACGCAGTTCTGCTGCTCACTGAGCAGAGTGGCGGCGGCCTCCCCCGACCCCTTCTCGGAGCCGGCAGAGGGCGAGGAATGCTGGGACTTGGAGGAGAGGGAGCAGGACAGAGTCGGGTGGGGGTTAGAGGCGCCCGTCACCGTGCTCAAGGAGGACGGCGGGCTTTGAGAGAGCGGGGTGTGGTTGTTCGGAGGAAGAGGAGGAGAGGCCTGGGGTAACGCCTGGCTCGGCCGGCGGCTCGAGGAGGAGGAGGAGGAAGTGGTGGTGGTGGTTTGGGGTAGAGCGGCGCGGCTGCCCTGCGGCGGCGGCGTTGGCGTCGGCTGAGCTTTAGACGACGGGTGCTTTACGGGAGGCGTGGCCAAAGGAAGCGGGGGTGCGCGTCCCCGGCGGCGTCACGGGAGGCAAAGAGACGGACATGTCCAAGCGAATGTGACTGCCCTCCGGAGACTGCGGCGTGCTGTCCAGTCTGGACGCCAGGAGGCCGTTCTGGTACTGAGAACGAGTGACCTGAGGAGAGAAAACACAAGACGGCGGATCAATACCGCAGTGATCAATACTTCCATGCACTGTTCTTTATTTTTATTTTAACAAATCAGCGAACAGACGTCAGAGTTTTAACCACAACGTTAAACACATTTTAGCGTTTTGACTTCCTGTCTCTTTTGTTTTTAAAACGTTATGACTAGTTTAAAAGCTCGTAAATGTTTTAATACTTTCATATTTATTTCCTGAATTTCACACATTTTTAAGTAATTAAGTGTTTTGTATTGTCGCCTTTACAGACTCGTGCTGAAAGGTTAGTTTCATTTTATATTTTATGATTATTCTGCACTGTTTTATTGTATTTGTATGTTTTGTTTGACACTCTTTATTTATTTGTTTAAATATATTTTGTTCTAAACATCTAATTATATAAATACAATATGTTTTCATACAATTTGATGTAAAGCCCTTGACTGAATAATTAGTTAACAGTGAGTTGTACATATGTATCACCTTTCAAAAAATAAAAACATAAATGAAATAAAATGTTTAATATATTTATATATAATCACTTTATTCAGCTGGTGTATCGTGTTATTAAATGCAGTCTGATATATGAAATTTATAAATGTGCGAGGACTTGATCATTTTGGAGATAAGTGAAGAATCTTTTATCTATTAACAGCTGACAAAAAAAGACAATAATAATAATAATGCCAGAATAATCTGAATAATTGTGTTTATTTATGTTTTTGTCTGTTTGCACACGTCGCTTCTGTCTGGATGCTAATCAGTAACTCAGATATTATAAATACTTCAATAAACCTCAATAAAAAGATTTTTCTGCTCCTTTTTTTATGAACTGTTTTTGTCCTTTTTGCACTTTAACTTCTTGTCTTTCACTTTTATTGTCTTACTTGTCTCTTTAACGTTACTGGGAAACGTTTTCTCAACTCTGACAAATAAAAATCTTAAATCTTGAATCTTTACGTAAACAATTTCTGTTCTTGCAGTCAAACTTATTTAATTAAAGACAGAATAACTCATAACAATCAGTGAATCTGTTGTGAATTTCAACTTTTTCTTGATAACAGGAAAACAATCTGAACAGTTTGGAGTCAAAAATGTCAATTTCTTACTTCCTCTTCCTCGTCACAAGTCCGGCGTTGAGAGGATAAACGTGATTGGTTCACAGTAAAGCGGCAGTTTACTTCGTCTCAGTTTGCTACAGACGCTTTAGTGGATTTTATTCTGTATTGATTGTGTTTGAATGTGAATGTGTGTGTGTGTGTGTGTGTGTGTGTGTGTGGACAGGAAGTGCTGTGTCACTCCTGATTAGCTGGTTTGCACGTCAGCCTCTGCTATCAGCGTATGAATGTTGCAGTGTGAAGCATTTTAAGTGTTCGATAAGACCAGAAAGGTGCAAAACTGTATAAATAATGTGCATTTATCATTTAGTTATTTGCATTTATAGAATGCAACTAAAATAAAAGACAGTGAGGAAGAAAGAAGAAGTCGTTATAACTCATTTTAATTGTTTTAGGGTGCAGCGGGGATCATGTTACCTTGACAAACTGCAGGTCTGTCAGAGCACGTACGCAGAAGTCTGGTATGTACTGGAAGGGGGTTCCTGGGATCTGAGTGTTGCTGCCGCCGACGGAGCCGGCGCTTTCCGGAGCGCGCTCGGTGCAGCTGAGCGACGCCGAGCGGTTGAGGTTGCCCCCGTGAGACGGAGAGCGGAACTCTGGGATTGAAAGAGAAGAAGAGAGAGAGAGACAGAGAGTGAGGACGGGGTGAGGGGAGGGAGGGGGGAGGGGGTGAGGACGCAAGAAAGAAGCAGAAGAAGAAGAAGATAAAAAAAAAGCATGCACACACACACACACGGATACACACGTTAACAAAAGCAGAAAACACACAGAAGATAGTGTCGTCATAAAACAAGGGATAAAATATGAGCAGTGAGGTCGGATCACACACACACACACAAAAAAAACACACGACGTTAACATCGACATCACTCTGTGACTGACTGATGGCGTGGAGGTGAGAGCGGCGTGTTTTCAAACATGCCATGCGGCGAGGCAAAGTGCATCGTTTGAGCATTTTCACCGGCTAAAGAAGAACGGAAGGAGCGGGGAGGTGGATGGGTGGATGGGTGTGTGTGTGGGAGGAGAGGGACATTGCTGTTGAGCTCAGAGGAAACGGAGCTCTCTCATTGGTCGGGCTCAGTGATGATGTCATGGAGGAGAGGAGGGACACAGGAGGAAGCACGTCCTCGCTCTGGCCTCTCGGAAGGGTTAGTTGTGTAGAAGGGAGAGCGGCGTCGGTGATGGTCACACAACTCCGAGGTCGGGTCAGGCGGGGAGGAACGGCAGAACATCTGCGCTTAAAGGAATAGTTCCACTTTTTTTTTTGTTTTGGGAAATACACTTATTTGCTTCTTTTTTTTTTACTGAGAGTCAGAGGAGAAGATCAATATTATATTTGTCCATTTCCTTTTCATAATCCCCCCTATTCATAATGAACAGTTAATAAACACGCTATAATGTAGTTATAAGCAGATGTAAGTGTTTTTATCAATTAATATCAACTATAACTCCTCCTGTGGGCGCTCATAATAAAAAAACACAGCCGTAATATGATAAAATACGTCTTCATAGGAGAAGTTATAATTGAATTTTTAAGTGTTTACATTAAGAGACACTTAAAAATGTCCTTATATCTGCTTATAACTACATTACAGTGCGTTACAAACCATTTATCAGCTGCTTCCTGCCGAATAAGGGGGCTTTAATACCTTAACTATCCATTTTTTCATACCTATTACCTCCCATACGAATGAGACATGTGCACAATTAGCAAGCACATTGTTTTGACATGTTTTACTGATCAAAACAAACCCAAAACACTTGCAACCGATGCGTGAGGATGCAACGTGACGTTAAAAGCCACCGTCTGTGCACGCAAACAAGCCCACGACACACGAGAGCGGGTATCAAATCGATCTTCTCTTTTTTTTTTTTTTTTTAAATTCTTTGCAAGAAAGCAAGTAAGGCTATTCCCCCCTCCAAAAAAAACATCAAACGATTCCTTTAACCAAAGGTCTACGGTCATCAGTCATCAGATTGTGCCTCTCCTGACCGTGGATCAGTGTTTCATAGAGGAGGAAGTGGTGGTTAGAGAGGGCCCCGTCCAGCAAGTCTGTAATAATCTGAGAGTTTCTGCTGACGCTGCGATGTGAGGAGCCGACGGATGAACGCCAACCTGCAAACCTGCCTCAGCCGAACAGTTTGCTTCTGATTAGTTTTAGTTATATCTGTTCTGATGTAGGAGACGATTAGTGGCAGAGAGTCGACACTGATTCAGTCGTTTTAAGGTCCACTTACAAGCTGTTTCTGGAGCTTTAAACTGCATCTCAAGCAGATATAGTTTGTTCAGAGGAAGACCATGAGATGGGGTTGAGAGTATAGCTCGACCGGTGAAAGATTTCTGAGGCAGAGTTTAAAATATTTCTTTACACGAACCAGAAATGAACCGAGCAGGATGAAAAATAAACCTGTCGCCCTCTTGTGGCTTCAGAACGTCAGATTCAGACCCATCTGCAGTGAGTTCATATCAGCTGATATACCTGTTGGCCTCTAGTTGAAAGCTCTGGAAAACCTGTAAGGACCTTGAGTGAAGCTATAATAATAGTTGATTAATAGCTATAATGAGTCAAACGTTCTCCGCTTCCAGCTTTGAAACGTTCTTCAGACGACAGTTTGAAGACGTCAGAGAAGCTTTTGGGGAAACTTGAACTTAGAATGTTTATTTTTCACTGTTTTCTCACATTTTTATAGATTAAATGATTAATTAATTAAAAGATTAATAGATAATAAATGCAAACACTGTCGTTGCAGCGCTAATTAACTCTCTATAAGTGTAATTTACTCACCAGAAAATAGTGAGAAATGTCCATTATCATTTCCTGCAGCACAAAAGTGACTTCTTTTTTTTTTTAATTGCTTTTTCTTTTTGGCATCAATAATCCAACATCCCTACAACTGAAGTTTTTTTTTTTACAATTTTCAGTTTGCAGTGATGTCAAACAGAGAGAAGCAGCAAATAAATAGAGTTTCTACTGACAGCAGAATAATTGTGATTTATCTTCTGAGTATCTTATTAATGTAATTTTTTTTTGGACCAGTTTCAGATCAGTTTTAATTCCAAATCAAACATTTGACTTCATTTCATTCAGGTGAATATCTTCTATGTCTGTTTGTGAACATTTAACATTTGGGAACTTTTGCTTTTATTGATTAACTTTTTTAAAAAAAGGTATCGGATAAAAACATATTTATATTCCTCAAAATAAAACATCTTTTTTTGCATCAGTAGAGAATCTTAAGCATCATTTTAACTCGTTATATCGTTAATATTGATTTCAATTAATTTCTAAATCATACCCAGTCCTGCCTGCAATATAATTGATCTAATTATTAATCAGCTCCTTGTTTTAATGACGTTGAAAGTGATTGAAAAAAGCGGCAAAAGGCAAATAAAACTTTAAAAATGAAACTTTGGTGGTCACTACAGGCTCGTACTTGCTGGATCAGGGCTCTGAAGATGATGGAAAGAGTAAATGGTGAAACTGGTTTAACGAGGAACCCCCCCCCTCCCCCTCCTCCCTCCTCCCCCTCCCACCCTCCTCTGGCCCATGCGAGTGTTTACCTGGGAAACGAGAGAACAGAGAAAACCTCTTAAGAGAGAGGCGTCTTGGAGGGGGGGGACGCCACTGACGGGGAGAGAGGAGGGGTGACGGCTGAGAGAGAGGAGGAGGAGGGGGGGAGGAAGGGGGGAGGAAGGGGCAGAGAGAGAGAGATGAGCTGGTTTATTTACTTATTTTTAGTTTTTTCCATTTCAGCAGAATGTAAATTCTCCGCTAGGGCTCCACTTCTCTTCGGCCGAAGCGTCTGGAGGTTTTTATTCTCACTGAAAAGCCTCGGCAGCTGATTCCACTGTCTCCAAAAACGCTGTGCTGACTGGTCGGCACGGTAACGCGTCGCTACGCTCCACTGCACTGAAACGTTTACTGTCCATGTTTGCATCTTCTGCACTAAAGAAAATAACTTAAATTCTCTTAAAGTCCAACTGAAATCACGTCTAAATCATCCCTCAGTGTGTTTTTTAAATGTTTTGTTACGAGTTTTCGGCGTCTGTGTTTGATTGACAGCAGCTGGCGGGCTAGCAGTGTTGCTCTGTATGAAAGGAGATAAAGTAAACAAACTGCTGTAGCTACACGTCACGGACAGACAGCGTGTCGCTAACAGGGATTGTGAAGAGGAACGACCAAACTAGCATCCAACAGTCCGCAGTGACATCTGCAGGAATGTTTACATGCTGTTTAAAGCGCTGCAGCTGAGCAGCTAATTAGCTACTTAGCTGCTAACTGACGTGAATGTTTGCTCGACGTCTCGTTCAACAAGCGAAGCTGCGGGACGAGACGTGTGTTCCTGTTTTGTAAGTTGGAAAAGACTTTAGCAGGAAAGCTAAAAGCTAATGTGGGTCGTTGTTCAGAGTCTGCTGTGTAGCCGGATGCAATCAGGCTCGGTGTGACCGTCGATGGTAGAACAACACGTTATCACTTTATGGAAAGATTTGATTCGCTGTGAACGCTTTAACCGCCAAAAATATTATTATTATTTTGTTACATATTTTATTTTTGTATGATTTATTTTCTTAGATGCTTATTTGTGTTCCATAATGCGCAGGGACATTTTTTTGTTTGAGGAATGTAAACAAAGAAAGCAGGAGAAGTGTGCAACTCCGCTAAGACGTTTTAAGTTTAAGAAGAGCAACAATTTTTTCACATTGTCGAAGATTTATGTTTAATTTTCAAGAACTATATTTCTGTTTCTCAAGATTTTATTCTTGTGAAGTGGACTTGTTCCCTCTCGGTTGTACGTTTGTTTACATGTGTTGCGTCACGTGAATGACTTGTTTGTGTTGAGAAAGTGTCTTTATAATGTACAAATGTTTATTTGAAACAGTTCGACGGCGGTGATGAGGCGGAGAAATAAAATAAAGCCATCTGTGACAGAAGAACCGTGGTGGTCCCGTGTAATTCCTGGAGGGAGTGATATATACGCAGGCATCAAAATAATGTAAAATCCTGCTTTGGTTTCTGATTTTTTTTCCTCAAAGGAGAATATAAGTTATATAAAATAAGCAGATAAGTTGCTTTAATTTCAGTTGGACTTAAAAAATTAGTGTTCAAAAATCCATCCAGATGCAGAAGATGACACAGAGCACATATATAATACTTGGAATTATGTAATAGATAAAGCCTGATGTTGTGTATGTTTACCTATTTGAATGGACGCTACACCTGACATTAAGTGTAGCAGTAGTTTTCGGTGTTTGTAATTAGAAATGCAACTTCCTGATAGAAATCTGACAAGTATCTTTCCCAGGTAACAACTTGGGGGTCAAACTGATACCTGAAAGAACTCCAAACAAATAATAATAATAATAATAATAATAATAATAATAATAACTGTATGTCCTGCTACAGTAAACCGGATGTTAAACTGTTGGTTTCTATGTCTTTAAATCTTTGATATCTGATGTTTTGTCTGCTTGTTTTCAGCAGGAACAAGCGAGCAGACGGTGTACAGCGAGCTTTTTCTTCCCTCTAAACGTCGCGTGGCGTTCAGGATGAGAAATGGTCGTATGTTTGTCTTTAAAGTGTTTGACATATATACATTTACATTTACATGACGCTGGACACGCACACACACACTGAGCTGCGTAATGTGCACATAAAAGCACGGACAGCATTTGATCCAGGACAGAGAGAGAGAGAAACAGAAAACAGGTCAAACAGGACAGGAAAACAGCAGAAAAACACATTTTTAAATCAGCAGTTATGATGTTGAATCAGCAGTGATGTGTTTTATAGATACTGTGGGCTCGAACACCTGACGCTCACCGACACACACGACCTCTACTTCCTCCTTTCGGGTCCTCTGTTCAGGCTACTGCTGCATCTTTTTGTGTATACTTTGCATAATCAGGGAACATGGAAAACAGCCTATTATTATGCCTGTGTCCCCCGTCTGTGTCTCTGCTGACTAAACACACCAGCGGAGCAAATCACACAAATTATTAAGTTTCTTATATTAAAAAATAAAAAAAAGGGTTTTATGGGAATCCTGCTGAGTAATCTAAAAGGTAATTCCTGCAGGATTTCCCTGCAGAATTTAAACTTTAACAACATTTCTTGCAGAAATTTAAAAGGAAATCGGCATAAACGAACCCTGCACGACTGCAGGAACTCAAGAGGAACTTACCCTGAGGCATTATTGTTTTGTTTATTTCCTACATGATGTCTCTAACTTGCACCTGCTGCATCACAAACTGCGGTTCGGATTGAGCCTGTTGACTTTTCCGCTCCTCTCCTCAAACAAAATGCTTCGCTACCGACTCATTGACTCAGCTCTTTGTTAAAAAAGGACGTCAGCGGACTGTGGCGAACAGAAAGATCTTCACAGATTGTTTCCCAGCATGCAGCAGAGGGCGTAAAATGCTAAAAGGGATGCCTGCCTACGCTAATTAACCTGCATGTTAATCCTTTGAGAATGCCATCAATACGTACTGCTGCGACGCCTCATGAAGCAGAACCAGAGATAACCTCTTCTTGCTTATGAAAACCTGGCAACTACATTACCCACAATGCAACTCGACCACCGAGAAGTTGCTCAGAGATTGGGGTGTGTTATGCTAGTAGCAGCCTGGAGCTGTTAGCCTCTAGTAACCTCACTTCTGTCTAACTCCACAGCTGCAGATGTTTTTCATTTTCAAACTCGTAGTCGTCAGCCCCAACTGACATTGACTCACGTGACATCACTTGAGGCAGTTTATCAGAGTTTACCATAGACTGTAAAATAAATACAGACAGTCTCTGTGACGTCAACCAATGGATGTATTATAAGAGGGATTTTTCTCTGCAATACCGCGAGTGGCCACTGGGGAAAAACTGGCTGAGCTGCGGCGCCCTGTCCAGCTCTAATTATACATCCGAGGGTCAACCATTGGTTTGTGGAGCGCCATTTTGACGCCCTGAGTTTGGCAAATTGACTGTCACCATCTTGAGTTTGACCATATTTGGACGACGGGGTGGAGCTGATCATAGCGCTAGCTGCTAGTGCATTTGATTAATGCTAATGCTAATTCTTGCTAGCGAAAAACAGGCTGAAAAAACCATTAAAAAACAACAAACAACAACAAAATTGTACTTACCAGAAAAAACAGCGGACTCCTTAGAGGGTCTTTTAATACAACCAAACGCTAAACAGGACTTATTTGGGCGACCAATGTTACACTTAACTTCCATGAACTGAAAATACACTGCTAAAATAGCGAAAGGCAACACCTATACTCTGTGAATCTGAGGTTACGCCATAGTTACGTAATCAGCGTTGTCGCCGTGGTAGCGACTTGTCAATCACAAGGTAACCACGCCCTAAAGCATACACTACTTTATCATCTTTTACTCTAAATGGGAGCATAACTCACAAAAATGAACATCATGCTGTGTTAAAGAGGACTTGAAACTAGACATTGAGACCATGAACTCGTTAGGAAACAGTTTACTGAGCTAATAAATCAGGTGAGAAGTGGGATCATTTCATCATAGACTTCCATTCAATCAAACTTCTTCTCGCCACCAGTGGAGTCGCCCCCTGCTGGCCGTTAGAGAGAACGACAGAACACCTGGAAACACACGCCGACGTGGACAAACGGTGACCTTTTTTTGGGCAGGAGCATTTTGGCATCATAAGTTAAACAGTCGTGAAGGAAATTGTCTCACTCCAACAGCTGCTTCGGGCTCTTTTACAGTACGTAGTCTATTATCCAGATGTTTTCTCTCCTCTGTGATCGTCTCCTTCTCTTCCAGCTTACTCACACTTTAGTGAACACTTTGCTTTAGAAAGACTTCACTTGTAGATGCTTTAGTACGACTACTGACACTAAAACTGTTATGTTTCCGTCTGCTGACTTCTTAAAGCAGGACTTAAAGCTCTCTGCTCTTTTTACTCTTGGGTGACAGTAGTTTGTGAATAAAACAGGCTTTATTTATTGATTTGGAGGCATCAATTACACTAATGATTAAATCTCATGAACAGGTGAGTTTAAGTTCATGTCGGCTTTAAACGCTCGTACGAATAAACCTCACAGAAAAGAAGTAAAAGAGGTTAAAGATAGAAAACAGGACAGACGTTTTATAGCGTTTTCTGTCGATCTGAACGCGTGTGTGTGTGTGTGTGTGTGTGTGTGTGTGTGTGTGCGTGTGTGTACATGACGTCTCACCCAGCGACGGTGTACTTAGAGCCATGACGCCGTAGTAGGAGAACGGGCCGGTTTCAAACTTCATGTTTTCGTTTCCGGCTTCCACCTCCACTCGACCCTGAAACACACACACACACACACACACACACACACACACAGAGGACATTTAACACTTAAAGAGCTGCAGTAGAAGAGGACACAAAGAGATGACGTCATTAAAAGAGCAGCAGTCAAAACGACGGGACACATGAAGGAAATACGACGTTTCTGTTTGTTTCGTTTGTTTCATTTGAGGAACGTTTGGAGTCTCCTCGTCATTGTGTACGTTGTGATTTATTCGCATTTGAAACACACAAATTGAAACTGCAAATAAAAACAGGTGGATGGAAACACACCTGCTGTACATTATCACTGTAGTCAGGTGCAAAATCCGTTAGTCGTCTCCTGTGGCAGTAACAGAAACACACTGACGTCCTATAAATATTACATTCTGCCACAGGTGCACTAGTCCAGCGTCCAGTGTCTCTTTACCTCAAACACACACACACACACACATACTGACAAACATAGCATCCAGTATCTCTGCAGCTCTGTTAGATCTCTGCAACCAGGACACCCCACAAGGTCTGTGACACACACACACACACACACACACACACACACGTTGTCAGGAGGTGGAACAGGAGCAGCTGAGCTCCGGTTGCATGCTGAGTGTCTGCAGTCACTCTATCCACACCTCAGGTGTCAACAACAAAGCCTCCGAGTACAAACACACGCTTTCAAAAAACACAACAGCGACCAAATTAACGACGTTCACACGAAGAGCACGCCAGCTTCTTCACACCGACGGCTCGGCTACTTTATGATAAAATGAAAAAATCAAAACAACTCAAGAACTTCTGAATGAGAAGATAAAATGAGTGACTTATGTAGAATATAATGACCTTTTCCCTCCAATGATTTCATTATTAATTGTTAAAAATTGTCACAGTTTATCGTAATAAAGCACAAGAAGGACTTCCTGCATTAGATAATTCAAAAATCTGGTGAGTTTTATCTTTTAACACTTCCTCTTTCTATTTTTTAGTCGATTATCTTCACTAGGGCTGTTAGCCAAAGTCTTCTTTGGCTGGTTAGTCGCAGGAAATAAAACCTCAAACTCCATTTGAGAGCTGCGCCTTGTCAAATTAAGTCAAAACCTCGTATATGGCTGTGAAGTGTGAAATGAAACGCCAGAGGACTTTTAACTTGAAATGACGGATACAGGAAGCAGTGACACGTGGCAACGCCCGGTCGAGGCGATGAAGATGGCAATGAACATCGGCCTGTAACTTCCTCACTCAGTCAGCGACCCGAGCGAGCCTTCAGCGTGGCGGCCCCCCCTCCCACCCTGGACTCCTTTAAATCTTGTTCACTCAGGCTTTCAGGCCTCAGTGATCACAGTGAACTTTGTGTTTAAGTTAGCTTGCTCTTCTTCTGTTAAGCGTCCTTGTGTGTTTTGAAAGGCGCTATATAAACCTAATTTATTATTATTTTTATTATTATTATTATCTCATTCGTCCAGGTCGTAGTTATTTCTAGGCAAACAACTGATTCAAAGTCAACTGGACTTTTATTTTGAAGACGTTTCACCTCTTCTCCAGTCACCAGTCAGACCAACAAACTGATGGATAAAAGGTGAAACGTCTCCATAATAAAGTCGTCTAGAAATTATTTATCATGTTTTGTCAGACCAGCAGTCAAATATCAGTTCATAAAGATGCTTTTTTTTGCTTTAAAAGATTGTGTGGATCCACTGATTGATGAATAATTTCATCTCTCGCTCTCTTCCTGGTGCAGAGAGGAGGGATTTACCGGCAGAGTGAAACTAAACTCCTCTCTGCTGTTTATTTGGCTCTCCATATGCTGCGCTGCGTCGTCTCTCGCCATCTCTCCTCATCTGCTTTTCTACTTTGCCACCCTCCTTAACCCTTCAATCCCCCCCCCCCCCCCCTCCTCTCTCTCTCTCTCTCTCTTACATAAGAGGATCTATTATTGAAGGTCGTGCAGAGTGAGGAGCCCCTCTGACACACCCGTGATCGTCAGAGCGGCAACAACTGCTGTTTGTGTGTCTGCACGAGTATATTTATTTTATAATGGATGGTTATTAACGGCTATACTGAGCTACTCATTTGATTTATTCACACAAACCTTATAAAGATTGTTTTATTTCTCAGCTTTTTTGGCATTTGTTATTGCAGCTAAAAAGATTACAGTAGTTGATTAAGTGAGAATCTGCAACTATTTTGATGATTATTCATTAATTTAAGTCAGTTTTCAAGCAAAAATACTAAATGTTTTTCTGCTTTAAGCGTCTCTAATGTGATGATTTGTCACTTTTCTTTGTCCTACATGATGGGAAACTGAATATTTGGACTCTTTGTCAACCAAAACAAGACATCTGAAGTTTGCTACTTTTCAAAATTTCAACAATTTTGTTGACTAAATATATATTATATCAAGTAAAACTACAAAATAATTTCTTCAAATGTGCTTTTGTCCCTTTTTACATCATTATAAATTGAATATCTTTGAGTTTTACACTGTTGGTCAAACAGAACGAGACATTTGAAGACGTCTGAGACTCTGGAAACTAAATTTTTCACATTTAGAATAATCCCAGTATTTATATAATCCCAACGTAGAGTTGACAGTGATGATTATTTTCACCTGCTGATTATGTTCTTGGTTTCTCAGATAAACGTTTTGCCTATAAAATAATGAAAAATAATGAAAGATTTCCTGTTTTAATCTCTCTTAGAGCCCATGTTGACGTCTTCAGATGTTTTTATCTGATCAACAGTCAAAAATCTGAAGATATTCAGTTTAATATTGTGTAAAAAAAGCTTCATATCCTCCCATCTGAGAAGGTGCAACCAGATCATTTCGCTTAAAATAAATGTGCTAAAATGATTATTAGACTCTGTTGTTTGATTAAGTGACAAATTGTTGCAGCTCTAATGAAATAATATGATGAAAATAATCATTCAGCAGCCATATTTATTAAAAATCTGACTATTACTTCCAACAAAACAAGCAGTTTAACACTTAGCTTTAATATTGTATTAACATTATATTGGCCAGTAACAGATTTATGAAGCAATATCAGTATAAAACCATCAACTCTGCAAGTGTTGCTTTGAAATAAAACAAACAAACAGACCCTGTTGTTAAGCTGACGTCCGGTGTGTCTCACCAGGCTGACGTGTTTAGAAGCTGCATGTGTGTTAATGCTCTCACCAGACCCACGCTGCCACCTGAAATAAACCTGCTTCTGCCACCAATTTAAAAAAACGGGGTCAACCTGCGCTGATCCAATCTGACTTCTAATTATGAGCCTTAAACAAACAGGTGAGACGAGACCGACGCTGGCTGCTCAGCTGTGACCACACACACACACACACACACACACACACACCAAACAGTGCTTTTACTATTACTATTTATTAATTTATTTCTCGTGACATAAACTTTGCTGACACACTGAAGTCACTACATCCACATTTTCTCCTGTTGATACTTTTATTCTCTTCTTTTATCTGTCTTATTTCCTTTTTAGCTTCTTTTTTTAAAATCTTATTCTGAAATTTAACACTTTTTAATAGTTTTTATTTGTCTTTTTACTTGTCTTGCTTTAATATTCTGTTTTAATGCCTTTTATGAACTCTGTAAAGCACTTTGAATCACCTTCTTGCTGAAATATGATGTACAAATAAACTTTTCAAACGCTTTCTATGTCATTAATAATTGTTCTCTATATGTAATGTTTTGTATATCATGTACATATCTCACCCTCAAAGTTGTTTTTGTGTGTTCTACTTGTTAAAAAGACAACAAAACAACAATTAAAGTTCATTCTTCACTTTGGAAATTGGATTTTGACAAATTAATTTGAACTCAAGGTCCACTTACTTGCTTTTTCCAGTCAGTTTTCCAGTGTTTTTATCTGCTATACTAGTTTTCTCTGGTCTTGTGTGTGTGTGTGTGTGTGTGTGTGTGTGTGTGTGTGTGTGTGTGTGTGTGTGTGTGTGTGTGTGTACCTGCAGAATGAGTATGAAGTAGTCCACGGGTTTGCCCCGCTGGTACAGGAAGTGCTGCGGCGAGCGTTTGTCGTTTTCGTTGAACTTGACTTCCTGGATGACGTCTGGGTGTCTGAGGATCCTCAGTAGGACCTTCTCTGTGATCTGGAACGGGCTGAACAGGTTCACCTCTGGGAGACGACGGAAAACAAAACAAAAGACACCGACACAGAATATTAGTTTTTTATACTTCTTAAGCAGCGATTTCTTTAGCTGCTAATGTTCACCAGCTAGTCCGCAGCTAACCGGCAGGCCCGACAGGTAGGACGGACGGACTCCCCGCTGCTATTCTCAAACTTCTCAAATTCGCAGATTCACAGGTTTCATCCATAACGGTGACGAGTCAGCCAACGAGCAGAAGGCACAGCGGCTGGTGTCCTGGTGCAGAGCCCAAAACCTGCAGCTCAACACCACCAGAACTGTTGAGACGGTAGCAGACATTAAGATGATGCGACACCGTCTTTCCCTCCTCACACTAAACAACACAGCGATTTTATTCCTTTAGATTCCTGGTGGACATTAAATCGGAGAAGAATACACTTCTTTGAGAGAGAGAGAAAGAGACCTCCAGGGTCAGGAAACGGGCCGGGGGGCATCCTGGTCGACCCCTCGCAGCCCGGCCTCCGCGTATTCCAACCCGTCCCCTCTGGGAAGAGACACCAGACACAAGGACACTTTTCCCCCTGCGCCATGAAAACTCATTAACTCCTGAGCCTACAGACCTGCTGCTATCTGCGCCTGCTAAAACAAAATAGTTTTTAAATGTCAAAAATAACGCCAAATATTCATTCATTTTTAAAATAAATAGCGTTTGGGAGCCGTTGAGCAGCGCTGTCTCGGAACGTCAGTTAACGTCTGTGTCGTTGCCGTGGAAACTGCAGGTAGCGTAACTCCTTAGCCAGTGAGTGGTTAAGCGAGAGAGAGAGCGCGCGTCTGAAATAACGGTGAATGCTAACGGAGCAGAGGAAACGGTTAGCAGCAGCAGTAAGTTGTCAGTCTGGCAGTAAATGTACAGTACAGACTACAGTGTGTCAGTTAATAAACGCTGCAGCTTGTCAACACCATGAAAAGTCACGTCTGTTGTTTCCCCAACTGCTGGAAAAGTGAAGGTTAGCTCCAAAGTTAGCTACAATGGGTTAGCCTAGCTTAGCGACGCTAAACAGATAAATAGAAAACGTAGACAGGCCAAACCACTCAACCCAGGGGAAACACTGAAATATATTCTCATTAGAACAGCTGTAATCTGCAGCTGGAGCTCCTTCCAGTCGTCTCTCAGCTTCTTCTTCAGGTCTCATAATGTAAAAATGTACAGTGTTCGGCCAGTGTTGTAAGGTTAAATATTTACAATGAATTTTAGATTTTCAGTCATTTATAATGGATTTCAATCATTGCTATAATTACACTGACTGATGCTTTTATACAGTGAGGGGGCACAGCCTCCTGGTGCCTCATAAAGCCGAAATATCCAATAAAGCTGCACTGAAACTATTTATTTGATATAACCTCAGATTTCAAACAGTTTATGAGCTCTAATAGAAACAATTTATTTCGTTTTTTTTTTTGTTTAAATGATGATGATGTTTAGTTGATGATTATTTTAGAGTTGAACTCTTGCACTCTGTGTTTTTTCTTAGTATAATTATGTTAATTGGATGAGACTTAAGGGTGTAATGAATTTAGATTATCTGTTTCCTGAAATGTTGGATTGTTTGTGATTCTATTTAACAAAAAAAAAAAGGAATTTATTTGCGTATTTAAAAGCAAAGTACATGCTGTATCCATAAAAAAAAAAAAAATTAAGATCAAGAGTCTGTTTACAGTGTGCAGGAAATTCACAGCAAGGTCACCATGAATCAGCCCCGCAGTGGCCGCTGTTAATCCACTTGAGGCTCCGGCTGCAGAGAAACCGTCTGCCGAACGACAGCGAAACAAATCTGTGCCTGTGCTCGCGCTGAGATTAGCCACCACCGCCGCCGCCACCGCCACCCCCCCCCCCCTCAGAGCTCACCTGTGGCCAGGAAACGATGAGCCGCCAGCATGAGCTGAGGAGAGATCTTCACTTTGCTGTCGGCGTCGTGCTTGAAAGCGGAGAAGTCGCGCTTGCTTTTATTGGGGTCCACTTTCTTCCTGTTCCTGTTGTCAGCTGCAGGAGGGGGGGGGAGTGGAGGGAGAGAACGGAGAGATTACGGCACTGCAGAGTTATAAAAACACAACGGGCCTCATGCAAGAAGATTTATGTGTCCTCCTCCTTCATCTCTTGTGTGAGGTTTTCTCATACGAAGGTTCAACCTTGTTGTAAATCTCAGGTTTCAGCCTGATGATGAACGTCAGCTGTTGCTGCCGCCGCCGCTGTCAGGAAACCAGCAGATGCGTTTATCGGCGTCACTAGTCGTATCAGAGGAGCTGAAACTGTTAGAAAAGACGAATCCATCAGAGCAGCAGCTGCAGTGACAGAAATAAAGAAGGAGCCGCTTTGATGTGAAGTTAAGACGCTAAAAAAAACGTCTTTCTAAAGCAAAACGACGAACATGCGTGACAGTCACAGAGATGTTAACAGTAGCTGCGACACAACGCCATGAAGCAGCTGTTTGCTACTGAAACATAGGCGTTGACGTGCCGAAATATACCAATAAAACTCTGAGCGGAGCGGCATCCATGACGATGATGATACGCTGGACTGAATTAGTTTGGGTTGTAGATTTTATTTCATATTTAACAGGCTTTATAATTCAAAAGTCAGACACAAGTTGTGAAGAAATCTGTTCTCGTATGACGGCTCTGAACCACTCATGAAGTTTGTTCGTACCTCAGATATAAAAAAAACATCTAAATAAAGCAACTAATCCTTAAAATAACTCACACATGCCTCTTAAAGGAGACGTTTCATGCTCATTTCCAGCCTCTATATTTATAATCTGGGGCTCTACTGGAATATCTTTACATGATTTCCAGTTAAAAACTCCTTATTTATCTTCTACTGGTCCTTCATGCAGCCCCTCAGTTCAGCCTCTGTCTGAAACAGGAAGTTTTAGCTCCTGTCTCTTTAAGGCCCCGCCTCCTGATGAGCCTGCTCTGTTCTGATTGGTCAGCTTTCAGGTATGTAAACAAACTATAGTAGCAGGATTTCACTTGTTTTTCTTCCTCCTTTAGAAAAATATAAACTTCTCAAAACACATCCGTACATGTTGGGAGTGAGCGACACGTGGAAACGCCTTAGCAACGGAGGCTAACGGCTGTTTGTGGGCATGTGCGAACAATGTGACATCATCACGGAGGAGGAAGTAGAGGTAACACTGCAAACAAAGTGCTCAAAGGCAGGTTGTTGAAGCCCTGACTTTTGACTCGCAGGCAGCATTTCTACAAACGTTCACGTCAAGTTTCAAACCACACAACTGGAAATTTGTCCCCTTTCGGAAAACAAATCTGTCCACATGAGAGCTTCTTGCACGAGGCCCGACGTCTACAGGATATCAGTGTGTGTGGGTGTGTGTGTGTGTATAAACGCGGCGGAGGCGTTTCTATCAGCCGACTCACTGTAAAGATCAGACTCATCCAGGATCTCCGATTTGATGATCTCCTCTATGACGTCCTCCAAGGTGACCAATCCCAGCACCTCGTAGAAAGGATCTCCCTCCCCCTCGTCGTTGACTTTCTGGACGATGGCCAGGTGGGATTTACCTGGCGAGGAGAGAGAGAGAGAGAGAGAGAGAGAGAGATCACCTGAAGGTTACAACCAGCCGTCAGAGCACTGCTGAATCTGTCTATCAACATTTTATGATTTGATGAGGCTCCACGCGTTCTTATAAAATAAAATAAAATATCAACTGCCAGGAAAGTGGAGCAGCATCAAACACAAGGGAGGAGAGGAAGTGTCAGTGCAGCTGCTGCCTCCTAAACTTCAGCAGCTGGCCTTCAAACACGCTCTAAATGAAAACATCCTCTTTTTTTTTTTTTTTGGTTTTTCTATTTCGGAGGTAGCATATCAGCGGGCCGAGCTGCCGCTGCGTTCGATCTGTCAGAGCTCTCAGTGGATTTAGTCTGACTGCCAGGAGGACAGACTGATGCCTTAATATAGCCCAGAGTGGACTAAGAGCTTTGGAGAGAAGAGCCAAAACCAGATGAAGACAGAGAGAGAGAGTGATGTGGTAGGGAAAGAAAGAAAACAGGAGATTAATCCGCTCGTTCTCCTCATTTAAAAAAAAAACACTGTTTGGTTCGCTCGCAATGTGAGCCAGCGAATGTCTGCGACAAATAACTGTAACATGACATAATCGCATTCATGAACACTGACGCCTGCCAAAAAAAAAAAAAAAAAAAGAGCTGAGTAAAAGGCACAGGGTGAAAGCACAGAGTGAAGGCAGAGTACCTGGTGAACCTGTCACAGCCACTGAGCGTCAAACGCCAGCAACCGGCTATTTTTGGGGCGTTTCAGTGATGCTGCAGTGTTTGCATAAGTGTACCATGTACTTGTGGCCTTAAAGGACAGACTCACGGTTAGGGGTCAAGTGTCTTTAAAACAACAGTCAGAAGCCTGAATGAGCTGTGAGACATGTTTTTTCTTGCAATGGAAGTGATGAAGGATAAAAATCCACAGTCTGAAGCTAATATGAAGCTTCAAATGAGTCAAATCCAGTAGATATCTTTCAACGTTACAGTCTTTTTAGTGGCAAAGTCCCTCTTTTTGTTTCTATACTTCCACCTGCAGCTCAACAGGGAAACACAAAGAGGAGAATTTGATGCTGAAAAGACTGTAAATGTGTCAGATATCCACTTGATATGACTAAACTCAGACTGCTGAAGCTGAATAGAAGCTTCATTACATTGAAAAGCACATTTGAAGGAGATCTTTTAACATCCAGTCTGAACAGGAGGAATGATTACACCTGACTGTTGTTTTAACGCAGGTAAAACGTACCTGTGCACCCGCCTACTGCATTTCTAACACTATAAATGCACTCTGTCGTTGCTTTTAAGGTGTCGTTTTCACAAAGGAAGACATGGCCGTCACTATAAATCTGTCTAAAATGATTTAAATAACAGGTATTAGAAGGAAGTATTTACATATTTGGGTGGTGTGATGTCACTTAAAGAGATAACCCACGTTACTCACACAACCAAAGAAGCCTAAATGCTCCAAATGGACAATAATGAGCCATAATAATAACAATAAACAGTGTATATGTGCCAGCTCCTCCAACATGAGGACGTGTTGCTTTCTGTGTTATATTTTTTTTTATACTTTGAGACATTATTTGAGTTTATTGCTAACATCCATAATGATTAAATTATGTTTCGAGTGTTTTATGTGCTACAGTGATAAATAATCATCTAAAATATGAGGAAAAAAGTAAATAAATAGATTATTTTTTACTTCGTTTCTGATTGTAAATTGAATATTTTGGGGATTTTGTGCTGTTGGTCAGACAGTAAAACATCTGAAGGCATCATTCTGGGTTCAGAAAGTTGTTTCTGTTAAAGTTTCATCCGGTCTTCAGAGCCTGTCTTTGTACTTCCTGTGGTCTGCGTCTGTAGACCAGAACCAGTAAGAAGCAGCGTCTGGTGCTGAGCGGGCTGCTGACACCGAGTCATTCTCCATGCCGACATCAGCCTGTGAAGCGCCGCTGTCACCGCCGGACACAGAGCCAGGCCTGTCGGCGCCGTCGTAACCGCCGGTTACTGACATTATGACTCACGTCTCAAACACCATCATCATCATCATCATCATCATCAGCTGCTGAGCTGATGTCAACACTGTTACTGCGTTTCCTCTGAACTCTCCTCTCCGTCCCTGCCTGTCTACCCGCCGCAGGAAGGTCAGAGGTCACGGGCAGCGACCCCGCAGCAGCTTCAGATTAGCGGTTTGCTTAAAGGCGCTTCAGCAGAACAAACGTTAGCTGGTAGACGAGCTTCGACCTTCACGCTGAGGCGACACTTTCCTGTTCAGAGCGACCGGATGATCAGCAACAGTTTGAGGATCATTTAAAGTCACTTTTCATGCAAAATATGAGGATTTTTTCTGTTTTAGATCGTCAGAAACTAAACGTCTTTGAGTTTTGGTCTGTTTGTCAGATAAAAATAAGCGATTTAAATCACTGTTTCACTGTTTTACTTGGTTTGTTGCAGACTTGCTTATTAACTTTGACTATTTTTGGATCCAAAACACCAAAAAAAACACAATAAAGTTGTTTTTTTCTTCATCATCAAATGAGTCCAGTAGAAACTGCAACAAACAAACAAACATTTTGAGGAGCTTAATCTTATAAAACACACTTTTTATAAAACATTTTGTGTCATAGAAACAGGCGACTAGCTAGCTGTAATCTGCTTCTCAGTATCATTTAATCTGCAGATTATTTTCTCAACTGATCTATTTATTATTTCAGCTAAAAAAAATCTGAAAATTGTGAAAAATGTCCGTCATATATGACCTCAAATGTCTTATTTTGTTTGACCAGAAGCCTCAAAACCCCTGAAGATTCTCAATTTATGAAAATATAAAACTGTTTCGAGGTTGTCGATTACAAAAATAGTTGCAGATTAATCTTCTGTTGATCATCTAATCAATTAATGAATTGTTTCAGCTCTGTTTGCAGCTCTGCTACAGATCTGATTCAACAGCATTCTCACAGCATTCATCATCATAATGAGCTTTAATCCGTCGCAGGTATGACGCCGCTATGATCCCGGCGTTGTGTTCAGAGTGCCGATGTCAGCGCTGAACTTTCCTGATCCTGCACGCCTGGACGTGCAGATTTTTCATCCCATCAAACACTCCAGCGGATGATTTCGCTGATTAGTTGCTGCTCTCTTGACGGAAGATGATCGTCGGTGAGTGTCGACGGGGGAATAAAAGCCTGCCGCACGGATTACGAAGCACTGATGTGGCCAATAAATAAAATGTCACATAATGTAGTGCAACGGTTCATTTACAAATATCTCAGGGGTTATATGATATTTTTTGGATTTTAAGACTGTTGGTCGGACAAATAAAAGACATCTGAAGACATCATTATGGACTCTGGGAATTCATATTCTATATTTTTTTTAATCTGCAGCTTAAATGATAAAGAAAATAGTTGTTAGCGGCAACATGAGGCAGATTCAGGCGTTATTTTTAAGCCCAAACAGACTGTGTAAAATCAGACTTCATTCTTACATCATGTCTAGACAGCCAGAGTGTCAGACGCATTTTTCATGCACATGTCACACACAACAGATTCGCTCTCGTTCTAATCTACACAGCTGTCTGCACGCTTCCCTGCAGGCTCGCATCTCACGGAGGAAACCGCGACCCAAAGCGTCCATTTATGCTTTTTATGCTGTGTAACAGTTTTGTGTGTGTGTTTGTGTGTGTGTGTTGGGCTCTGAGTGCTTCAAACACGCAGGTTACCTACGCTCAACACTGCACCTGAACGCCTCCTGTGTAGACACACAGACGGAGCACTCACTGCCGCTGCTGCTCTGCTAACGTGCTGCTCTGCTGACGTGCTGCTCTGCTAACGTGCTTCCCTGCTAACGTGCTGCTCTGCTGACGTGCTGCTCTGCTAACGTGCTTCCCTGCTAACGTGCTGCTCTGCTGACGTGCTGCTCTGCTAACGTGCTGCTCTGCTAACGTGCTGCTCTGCTGACGTGCTGCTCTGCTAACGTGCTGCTATGCGACTCTTCCGTTACTCTTCATTATTTCAAATACCGACTTTTGTGCGGATAAAACTGATTTTCTCATAACTATTTACCCCAAACCTTCAATGTAATTTGTGGTAATTTGATAAATATAATTTAAGAAATTAAAATGGTTAGGGCCTTACGGTGGCTCCTTCCTGTTTGCTTAAAGAATATTTCGTCATTAGACTGCAGTCTTTGTACAGAACAAACAAGATATAACATGTTCATTTCTCAGTCTTTGTATTTAATATCTTTATCTATATTTCTTATTTTGGATCATTAATTTGAAAAAATAGCAAACTGAAGACGTCACCATCGGCTCTGAGAACTTATTTACTCATTACTCATTTTTCACATTTTCTATTTTTACATTTTATGGACTAAATTAATCGAGAAAAAAATCACATAATCAAGCAATTAATACTGAAAGTTGCAGCCCTAATTTAACAAAGTAGTATAACTTTGGGAAAACATGGTGAAGAGGGTGAAATGGAGCCCACATTTTGCCCAAAAGCCCCTAAATAAATGATTAAGACCCTGTTACTAAAAGCTCTAATACTATGTGGCACTAATGGCTGCTATAATCTATGAACTACAGAGTTTGTGTCGAGTCAGAATGAATGTAGGGATGCAATTAATGATTAATTTAATTATTATTAGTTGCAAAACTACAGAAAACTATAAAATCTTCATATTTAAGAAGCTGGAACAAGCAAATATTTGGTATTTTTGCTTTAAAAAAACAACTTAAATGAACTCTGTCAGCCACTAACTGATTAATCGACTAATTGTTGAAGTTTTAAATCAATCAATAGATGCAGAAACGTTCTAAAAATGATGGATGAGACTACACGACAGCCGTGACTGAGCTGCTGAGTGAAACGGGCTTAAACGTGGCGTTTGTTGCATCACATTTGTGTTGTTGTTGTTCGCCGGGTTTGTGTGCGTGCTGAAATGTAGGCTGTGATGTTCCACTCGTCAATGTAGCTGCGGATCAATACAGACAGAGGATGATGGGGGGGAGGAGGGGAGGGGGAGGGAGAGGGAGGGACAGATGGGAAGTGTTTTTGTGTGGCTGCAGGTTCTCATACAAACAAACAAACAAACAAACAGCAGCTGATTCGACTGCAGCTTCCTCCTATTTCAGTGCAATCAGCTGCTCATGTGATGCAACTAACAATTATTTTCATCATCAATTAATCTCTTGATCAATTTCTCTATTAATTGATCAACTGTTTGGTCTATAAAATGGTGGAGAAAATGTTGAGAAATGTGTCCTAAAGCGCAAGACGACGTCCTCAAATGTCTCGTTTTGTCCACAACATAGAGCAGTGGTTCTCAAAGCCTGGTCCAGGGACCCTCAGGGGTCTTTGAGGGCATCCCCAGCAAAAAGGGGCATTTAAATCACTATAATTCCCTCCATATAGTGTGTCCCATATTAACTTTTTGGGCTCATCTACCAGCCAAAGTAATAGACGGCCTTAAACATTCGTCTCATTGAGATAACGAGCTGATATGTTGAACACACACTTAAAGAAGAAGAAGCCAGAGTAAAAGTGCAGTGACGGCGACGGCAAACATGAGTAATTTCCCTCCGAGTCATCACGTCAGATATTTTATTACACGACTATTTAGGTACAAGCATTTCCCCGCCGGCGTGGCCTCCAGAGGTTCACTCACCACACGGGAACTCTACCTGCATTTGGTGCTCGGCGGGTGTTTGTTTCAGACCCTGACTGAGCTTTGGTCATCAAGGGTTTCATATACTTGCTGTAATAAAACATCTAAAAAGCAAAAAATTAACTAATTTGTGTCAGTTTAGGGTCTTTGATGTGAAAAAGTTTGACAGCCACTGTCATAGAGGATTAAAGGAACCAGAAAATGTTCACATTTGAGACGCTGGAACGGAGAATTTGGATATTTTTTCTTTTAAAAAATGACTCAAAACGATTAATCGGTTATTAAAATAGTCATAGATTAATCTAATAGTGGACAACTACTAATTTGCAGCTCTAATGTACACACACGTATCAGCTCATGGTCACTTTTGGGGACTTACATTCATTTCCTGGAGACTTATCCTAACCAGAACCAGAACCACTGACCCAAAAATCAGATTTTTCCCCAATTAAGGACACTGCTTTCATCCTTAATTGGACAAACTGTCCCCAATTAGCTGGTCTAAAGTCTGAAATGTGTCCCCAAAAGTAGCCTATGACACACACACACACACACACACACACCTTTCTTGAACTCCTCCAGCATGGCGTCCAGCTTGGTGTCGTGAAACACAAAGTGCACCGGGTGGTTGTAGAACTTAGTGATGGTCTTCAGGGTGGTGCAGTCGTCCGGGTCCACGAAGGCCAGGTCCTTCACGTACAGGATGTCCACTATGTTGGACCTCTCGTCGTCGTACACCGGTATGCGCGTGTATCCGCTCTCCATGATCTCAGACATGGTGTTGAAATCCAGCACGGCGTCGGCCTGGATCATGAAGCAGTTCCCTAGAGGCGTCATCACGTCCTCCACGGTTTTGGTGCGCAGCTCCAGCGCGCCCTGGATCATGTTCATCTCCTCCTTCACCAGGTCGTTGTAGGGCTCCGTCACCTTCAGCATCTCCACCAGCTTCTCCCGGTTGTACACGGTGCCGATCTCCTGGCCCAGCAGCACGTCCAGCAGCTTGCTGACCGGGAAGGACAGCGGGAAGGTCAGGAACATGAAGAACTTGGTCACCCCGATGGTGTTGGCTCCTACGGCCAACCCGTGGCGGGAGCAAAGCGCCTGGGGGACGATCTCACCGAAGATGACGATCCCAACCGTGGAGGCCACCACGGCGCCCAGACCTGACCCGATGAGGTCATCCAGGAGTATGGTGAGGGTGGTGTTCACCAGGACGTTCCCCAGCAGCAGGGAGCACAGCAGGTAGTTCCCTTTGCTGCGGATGGGCTCGATCTTCCGCGCGTATTTCTTCTCCTTGTCGGTGCCACAGCTCTCCACGATGCGCAGCTCCATGGGGTCCAGCGCCATCAGCCCCAAGTTCAACCCGCTGAACATCCCGGAGAGCACCAGCAGGCAGGAGATGAGGATGACCTGCAGCCACATGGGCAGCAGAGACTTCTTCTCCTCCACCACCAGCATCCTGCCGTCGGTGTCCCCCAGCAGCACCCACCTGCTCCCATCCGGACTCGGGGTGCACAGGGCATACTCCTTCTGCAGCTCGCTTTTGCGCAGCGGCTTAATGTGGACCGTGAGGAGCCCTGACGTCCCCCGGCTGCTGACGTTCATGAAGGTCCCGACGCTGATGTCCTTCGTGAAATCAGCACAAGTCCTGTCCGGCGCGTCCATCATGCCGCTGCCGCTCCTCGCCGCCGCCACCGCCTCCTCCTCCTCCTCTCCGTCCGCGCCTCCTTCTTCTCCTCCTCCGTCCGTGAGCTCCGTGAAACGGATCTGCGTCCAGGCGCCCGAGTTGAGCTGCACCCCGTAGAACCGGAGCTGCACGGAGCTCTCCTCAGTCACCTGGAGGACACCGTCGTCAGTGGTGGTGGCCGGCTTGTCGCTCCTCTCCAGCCGCATGCCGAGCACCTGGCTCCCGCCGCGACCCCCCGCGCCGGACGCCGCCGCCGCCGCTGCCGCCGTCTCCGTCCGGCCGCCGACGGCGCTCCACAGGAAGATAATGACGGTGAGAATGTAACCCTGCTGCCCGCTCCATTCTGTCGCCATGTTTGTTTCACTGCTCGGCGACCTGGGAGCTGACGTCATTTACTCATGTCCGAGCGGCTCCGCCCCCCCGCCCCTCCATCACACACACACACACACACACACACACACACACACACACACCGGTGACACCGCCACAGGTAGAGCCAATAAACAAACACACACACACACCGGATAGTCCACTCTGCTTCTCTGACAGCTATAATTCACTGCAGCACATTCACACACGGAGTCTCCAAAATATGCATCCAACCCCTACGTCACCCTCTCTCAACCCTCCCCACCTCCTCCCTCCTCCCTCCTCCTCCTCCTCCCCCCCTCTCCGTGGCCTTGTTATTCTCTCTGACAGGCTCGGGGCAATGCGGCACACAGCGGGGGGATGCTGCTGCTGCTGCTGCTGCTGCTGTGGACAGCGGTTTCTTATCCAATTGTATCCGGAGCCAGCTGCTGTTATGTAAAGGCACATGGCATCTGTGCACCGCCTCTCTCCATCCTCCCTCCATCCTCCTCCCTCCTCCATCCTGCAGCATCCCCGCATCCCTCTGGCACCGAGCCCGGTTCAGGATGCTGATGCAGAGACATCTTCTCCAGGGAGAAAGCATTTTAAAGCATTTATTATTATTGTTTTTACCAGGAAAACTTCATTAAAGATTTTTTAAAAATCTCTTTTTGCATGAGATAAAGTTTCAGACAAGCAAACAACAACAAAACAAATGAATAACGTCATGAATAAACCTCCCATACTAACAGATATATGATGATACAAAGCTTTAAACCTTCCCAGAGATATTTAATAGTGAGCAACCAACATAAAAGATCTTTTACCTTTAACTCTGTGCAGCCAACAGAGAACAGAGAAGTCCTCTCTGCAGCTGTCTGTATGATAATAATAATATAAACAGCTTGTTTATGTGTAATAATGTTTATGTTTATTACTTTTAAATGAAATCAGAGTTGTGTGAGACTCTAACCGTCCATAAAACTAACTTTAATAACATGTATTTAACCGTCTTTATTTATGATTAGCTGCTAATATTCAGTGATCAGCAGTTATGTAATATACAGCCCACAGCGTTTCCTTGCCTCCTTGTCTTTGCTCACAGCGCCACCAAGTGGTCAAAACCAGTTAAAGTCATTCTGGTTTACATGATTTTTGGGTTGTTGTTTTTTTAAATCACATTGTTGTCAGGTGTAAATCTGCTCCTCCTGCTCATCACTCTTGGATTAGAGATACTTTTTGCTCTGTTTAGCTCCCTTAATTATTTCTATTTTTATATATTTTTACTGCTCGGTTCATTTTAATAGCCTGTTTTAGTTTTGTTTTTGTTTTTTATTGTTCTTATTCTCATTCTTACATCCTTTTGCATCACATGAGGCAGTTTAAACTTCCTTATATATGAAACTCTCAGGCCTTATTTAATGTTTTTTTTTATTGTTGTGTACTCCACTACATATTTGTAAACACACACACACACACATATATATATATATATATATATATATAGTAGATATTTACTTTTATATTTGCCTTGTATCTACACAACTCTTTATTTCTTGTTTGTTTTGTTTCCTTTCTTGTTTCCTCTCTCCCTCTTTTCTTTTAACTCTGCTGTTTTATAACTACTTTAAATCTGACTTGATGCTCAAAAGGCTTCTTGTCGTCTGTCATTAGTTTAGAAACCCGATAATTTTGAACCTTGAATGTGATGTAATAAAAATATTGAAGGTTAATAGAAATTATTGGTTCTGATGATACAAATGACATATTAACAATCAATAATAACAATCAGTTTTCTTTTTAATGCACAATTTCTTTATTATGAGTAACAAACCTGCCTGTAACTGACTGAGATGTTTCATAAATTAAAAAATAAATCATTTTTGTTTACATGATTATGTAAATGCTGACATTTTAATGACTTTATACAAAGTGTTTAGATACAGCAGCACGTAGACGATCGTTATCAACATCCTTCATTTCAACAAATTATAATACATCAGTCATTTTCAGACCGCAATAATAAAAACTAACAGTAACTAACAGTTATTTTCATTTTTGATTTATTTCAACATTTTTTTCCCCTGAATTGTCAGAAAATAGTGAAAATTATGTATTAAAATTGTCTTTTGTCAGTTCAAACAGCATAAAACCATGAAAGATATTCAGTTTATTGTTATAAATGACCCAAAAAAAGCAGCAGGAACACGTTAAATGATAAATTATCACCATAGTTGCAGATTAATCTTCTGTAGCTCTGTGCACAATTAACATCTGATCTGAACTTTGCTCCCTTTGTTTGACCCTCCATGTGTTGTTCGAATGTCCTGTTAACATCCTGCTCAGAAACCAATAATCCCAGTATTCAGGAGAGCAGCAGGGTCTGAGGATGAAGCTGCACGGAGGAGACGGTACAGATTTAATTACAAAAAAAAGCTTTAAAAAACAGTCTTTCTGCCTTTAAGATCTTATAACGAGGAATTCATCTTTTATATTAAGACCTTAAGATCTTACAGTGGACCACGACTGGCTCCAAACTAGTTGAGTTTGACTGACGGGAGACTTTAACATCTCATCTGGCTGCAGTGATGTAGAAGTGTACTCGGTACGCTGTGACATCACAGGTGGGCGTGGTTACAGAGACCCAATGAGTCTCAAATCTGCTGTTAAGTTACTCTTTAATCAAACTAACTACTAATTAAAAAGTAACATATACAGAATACACAGAGTGGGGGAGAAATACGGGGGTCAAAGGTGACCGCAGTTTATTTTTTTGTCGCCTCTAATGTAAAAGTATTGATTAGCTGTCAGTGAATGTGTGTTTCCAGCAGCGGTGGCGGTGGCGGCGGACGTCCTCACTGCAGCCTCCTGTCTCCTCTGCTGCGCGGACTCTGCATCTGTCCATCTGAAGGAGGAAGAACCTCCACGTTGTAGCTCACCTTCTTGGACTGAAGGATGCTGTAGCTGTTATCGAAACACAGCACGTCTGCACAGAAAAAAAAAGAAAGCACGGTTAGCTGTTAGCGGCTAGCATCCTGCAGGATTACCGCTCTCATGCCTGTAGGGTGAATATAAAATTAGCTTAGCTTATCAATAACACAAAGAGACAAATAGACAGATATAAAGAAATGATCTTGCTGAGTTGGATGAGAAGATTGGCACCAAAATATCGAACTGTCCCTTTAAACTGCAGCAGCGTGTGGTTACTCACAGACTCCAGGTTCGGAGCAGGTGAGGGAGCTGTCCTCGGGGACCAGGTGTGCGTTGTAACGTTCGCTGGGAAGGACCTGCAGCATGTCGGACTGTTTCTTAGCGCCGCCCTCTTTGGTCCGCCGGTACACTCCGAACCCAATATCTGCTCCGTCGCTGGCAAACTGCCACCTGGGAAGGAACAGAGGCAGAGCTTAGACCAGATCTTATCTGTGACAGACTGCTGCTTTTATCAGGATCGAAAACTGGCTGTGTTGATTCACACTTAAAAACCATCGAGTGTCAACTAGAAGGCTGATTCCTGAACTTTTTGAGACACAATATATTCAAATCTGATGACTTTTGGGGCACTAAAGGCAAATAAATAAAGGATTCAGTTGTTCTCTGCCAGAATTTTACTCCAAACAGCAGCGTGATGGCGACTTTAAAGTGTGTTCAGATTTTAAAGATCCCTTCCAGACGTGTAAAAATCCTTTGTTTGGAATAATAAATAGTGTCTGACGTGTTCAGTTGACTGGGTTAACCTGGTACCTCAGGAGGCTGCTGGCTGCAGGAACATCATACTCCAGCTGGAAGACGGAGCCGCGGCTGATGGTCACGCTGCTGTCGTACTGAACCTTCACGGAGTCCTGAACGTAGTAGGACCTGGGCACTGTGCCGCCATACTTTATCTGAAACCATCACCACCACACACATAAAAAAAAAACATCTGTTATTTCTGCACTGATTATTCAGAAAGACACCCTCTCTACGTTTAAGAGTAGGCTTAAAACCTTCCTTTTTGATAAAACTTATAGTTAGGTCTGACCAGGCTTGACTTGGATCCGCCCTTAGTTATGCTGCTATAGGCCTAGACTGCCCTTAGTGATGCTGCTATAGGCCTAGACTGCCCTTAGTTATGCTGCTATAGGCCTAGACTGCCCTACGTTTTGCTGCTATAGGCCTAGACTGCCCTTAGTTATGCTACTATAGGCCTAGACTGCCCTTAGTTATGCTGCTATAGGCCTAGACTCCCCTTAGTGGTGCTGCTATAGGCCTAGACTGCCCTTAGTGATGCTGCTGTAGGCCTAGACTGCCCTTAGTTATGCTGCTATAGGCCTAGACTGCCCTTAGTGATGCTGCTATAGGCCTAGACTGCCGGGGGACTTCCATTGATGCACTGAGCTCCTCTCTCCTCTTCTCCATCTCTATGTATTTTATTACTATTAATGCATAACTTTACTTCTTCCCTGGAGTTCTTTGTGCTTTCTGATCCACAGGAAGCTCCATAAACCATAAACCATGCTGACGTGTTGGCGTCCTTCTTCTGTCCTTCACCAGCTGTTCCTGCTGTTGCTACTGTTTGTTCCTGCTTGTTAATTGTTGTTGTTGCTGTTCTCTTTCACTGTGTCTAGACCTGCTCCATGTAAAAGTGCCCTGAGATGACTTTGTGTTGTGATTTAACATTAAAGACATCACAACACTCTCCATCTTCTCTCTTCGCTCTCACCATGGTTCTGCAGTGAGGGTCTCCGTCGGGATCGGTCAGAGTTCCTCCGTACACCGTAGGAAGCTGCTCGGGGTCGATATGTTTACGTAACACCTCTTGCCAGTTACCTACAAACACAGGAATGTAATGTATGATTTAGGTAGTGGATTGTGTGTGTGTGTGTTTTTTGTACTCTGGGATAAAAAGAAAAGTTATCTTACTTCCTAAAATGACGATCTTGCGTCGCGTTTCCTCGCACAGGAAGTGTTTGATGAGGTTGTAAGCCATCGGAAACATTTTAGGAGCTGCAGCAACGACAGGAAATCGTTACAGGAGTGTAGATTTAAACCCAAGATGACAAACCTGGACAAACACTCTGGTTTTGCTTTGAGTTACCTTTGATAAGAAACACCCTCTTCAGCCCCTCCGGATAGTTCTCTTCAAACATGGTGAGGATCTACACGAGAGCAGCAGCAGAGTGAGAATGAGACGAAGTGATTTTCACGTGTGTGTGTGTGTGTGTTGGCGGACAGATGTGACACGATGGTTGTGGTGAGGAGGTGAAGATGACAAACCTCTCCATAGGCCTCAACAGCAGGTTTCCATATGTGTTTCAGTCCCAGACCTTCACAGTCATAGATCAGAGAGATGGCTTCAATGTTCTTCCCCAGCTGACAGAGAGACGAAGGAGAACAGAGTAAAGTTAAA
Organism: Euthynnus affinis; assembly: GCA_029490765.1. Classification (NCBI taxonomy): domain Eukaryota; kingdom Metazoa; phylum Chordata; class Actinopteri; order Scombriformes; family Scombridae; genus Euthynnus; species Euthynnus affinis. The sequence goes on from CM055855.1 coordinate 25,308,894, forward strand.
TATCAATCGAAATCTCAATTTACTGGTGAGAAAACTGCTGAGTATCTTTTATGCAGGGAAGAAGTGAATGAGTGAACGAGGGAGTGATTTCAGACACAGAAGAAAGGAGACTAGGAAAGGAAACGAGAAGAGAAGAGAGGGAAGGAGATGAGGGGAAGAGACAAGGAAGCAGCAAAAGAGGAAAATTAGAGAAGAAGAAATGAGAGGAGAGGGTGCAAAAGGAGAGGAGAGAAGAAGAGGAGGCAATGGAGGAGAGGAAACAAGGAGAGGAAACAAGGAGAGGAGACAAGGGAGGAGAGGAGATGAAGAAAGGAGATGAAGAAAGGAGATGAGGAAAGGAGAAAGGAAACAAGAAGAGAGGAAATGATAAAAGAAAGGGAAGAAGAAGAAGAGGTAAGGGAGGAGAGGAGAGGAGAGGAGAGGAGAGGAGAGGAGAGGAGAGGAGAGGAGAGGAGAGGAGAGGAGAGGAGAGGAGATGAAGAAAGGAGACTAGGAAAGGAAACGAGAAAAGAGGAAATGAAGAGAGAGAAGGGGAGGAGGTGAAGAAAGGAGAGGAGACAAGGAAACAGAAGAGAAGAAGAAATGAGAGGAGAGGGTGCAAAAGGAGCAGAAAGAAGAAGAGGAGGCAAGGGAGGAGAGGAAACAAGGAGAGGAGAGGAGAGGAGAGGAGAGGAGAGGAGAGGAGAGGAGACGAGACGAGGAAACAAGAGGAGAGGAAACAGCAGAGGAAACAGGAGAGGAAGCTAGATGGGAGGACAGGAGAAAAGAGGAGGAAACACGAGGGCAGGAGAGGAGACCTTCTCCGACTGCCTCCGACACTCCCTCTGCAGCATCTCCGTGTCTCTGATCTTCGTCTTCATGAAGTCCTGCTTGGTCGCCGACAGCAACAGACCTTTGGGATCCAGAGGGCCGATGACGTCGTACCAGATGGGACTCCCCTCTCTGTCGTAACCGCACATCCCTCCCGACACGTACTTCTCGATCACCTGACGGACGCATAAAGCAGAATAAAAAAAGTGATGTAACGTCCTGACGTCAACAGGAAGTGCGTGCTGTTTTTTTTTTTAAAAGTTTTTACCTCTGGAGGTTTCCAGTCAGATATGATGGTGTCTACTTTCATCTGCCTCCTGAACTCCACATGCTGCACAGAGAGAGGCAGGTGTTAGAGGGTTTACACACACACACACACACACACACACACACACACAATAACCAACCAGTGTGACTAACAGGAGAGCAAACAGACGTGGTGACAAATTAAAGGAAAAACCAACATAAAGGTGTTTTCACGACGAGCCTCCAGAGCAGCTTCAGTGTTTCCTCTTGTGTTGATTTTTCCAAAACATTTTTCCCTCATTTGATGTTTTGATGATGGAAGAATGACTCAGATCCTTTATTTAAACCTGCAATAACTCATGTTTTGTTCACTTGTTTTCAGCAGAAACAAGTACAAATCATCACCTGTTAATTGATATGTTGAACTTGTTAGCAAACAGTTGCTTTTATTTCCACATCCAGCAGTTACTGAGCAACATTATTATTAATTTAGAGTTGTGTTTCTGTCCGTCTGGTGAATGTAAGTCCAATCTTCTCTCTCTTTTAGCTTCTGTTTCTGCTCTCTACCAACTCCTGAGGGAAATATCTGGCTCTTTAGCTGCTAAATGCTCCACTAATGTTCACCAGCTAGTCTACAGCTAACTGTTTGGTGCTTTTTCTCTGCAAACAGCTGCCTGCTGTGACCCAAAATGACGCTATAAGAGCCGCTGAGAGTGAACCAGAACAGTAAAAATTGCAGCTAAACAGATAAACAACGAGCTGAAACTCAACTATAAAGCTCCGTAAAACCGAGAGGAGCTGCTGATAATTCTCTGTAGGTTCATCAATACGAGCCAAACACATCACACACTGACAGCTCAGACATTAGTATTATAAAAAAAAACACATATTATTATAGCTGCTTTAAGTAAAAGTACTTAAAATAGCATTTCCAAGCAATTCCAAGTAAAAAAAAAAAAACTCCATTATAAGTTGAAGTTCTATATTCAAAATGGTATAAACTGTAGTTAAATATATTATTATATATGACATCATTAGATTATTAATAGTGAAGCATCAGTGTTAGAGCAGCATGTTACTGTTGTAGCTGCTGGAGGTGGAGCTAGTTTACACTACTTTATATACAGTTAGCTAGTTTAGTCCACTGGTTCCCAACCTAGGGGTCGTGGCCCCTCCAAAGGGTCAGCGGATAAATCTGAGGGGTCGTGAGATGATTAATGGGAGAGGAAAGAAGAAAAAACAAAGTTCTGATACACAAATCTGTTTTCAGTTTTTGGACTTTTTCTCTAATCTTTGATTTTTGCTGAAATGTGACGTTTCTGAAGGTCTTATCAGTCTGCAGCAGCTGCTCCTCTGAATCCTGCAAGTTGTTGTTATTCAACCTGCTGAGATCTACCTTCTACTCACTGTTACTGTTTACAAGAGGAAAGAAGAAGAAACAAAGTTCTGATACACAAATCTGTTTTCAGTTTTTTGGACTCAGTCTTTTTCTCTAATCTTTTCTTTTCAGGTGGACTGTTTGATAATTTGAGCTTCAAGTAGAGGTCACAAGCAAAAAATGTTTTGGGAACCACTGGTTTAATTTTTAACAAGGTTATCACTTGTTCTATTGTAAGATCTTGGCTGTCAGATAAATATAGCAAAGAGTAAAAAGTACAATATTCCCCACAGAAATGTAGTGAAGTAAGAATATAATGTAAAATAAAAATCAAACTTAATTTGCAGCACTTGAATAAATATCCTCAGTTATTTTCCACCACTGGAAGGCAAACAGACTGTCATCACTCAAACAATAAAATAAAATAATTTTTAAAAAGCAGCGTACCTTCCTGATCATGGTTTCAGCTTTCTGAACATTGAAGCTTCTGGCTGAAAAAGACAAAAGAAATCATCTTATTAGAGCCCCGAAGGCTTCAAAACACACAGCAGATGTATTAAGTCACAGACATGTAATAATAACAGCAGTTTAACATGCTGTATTCCTTTAAAACTAATAAACTGATATTTGCAAAATGTTACCTAAAGTCAAATATTTATGAAGAAGACATATGAAGAATATAAAGCAACATTTTCCTCTTTAATCAATTGTAAAAGATGGTTTTACACAAACACTTTGGATAATTGTATAATAGATAAAAAAAGATCAATACTTCTGGCCTGTTTTGAGACGAGCGAGAAAACTTTTCAAGGTTAACAGCAAAGGCAAATATTGAACCGCAATAACAGAGGTCCCGATCAATCGAATTGTTTCTGTGAACTACGACCCACCGAGCTGAAGAGTCAACGGACACGATGTCCCGCAGCGAGAAATCAGCTCACAACAGCACTTTGCTCTGATTCAACACGTTATGTAAAAACTCAAGAGATGACACGTAATTTCTGTCAGCAAACAACACAAACAGGTTCGCTTTCAGATTCAGATCTATAATGACACATAACATGAGGATATTCTCCATTGTTTTTCACAAATTTTCTTCATTTTTTTTTCAGATAAATCACCCCAACAAATCAATCTATTGTCCTCTTTTGTGTCTTTCTTAACATTTTGTGTTTTTCTACAGTTTTATTTATCAAATTAAATGTATATATTCCTTATCCCTTCTTAATTTATTTGTTTTTTTATATATAGGTGTTGATTGACAGCACGTATATTGACAAATAGAGGAAGAGACACACTGTAAAATACATAGAAATGGACGAGAAATAAAATCAACTTATACCATAATATGTATATTCAAACAGAGGAAATATAACAAAACAAAATAATGATAATAACAACAATAATAATATATGATCAGTAATATTTATGTATATATATATATATATATATATGTGTGTGTGTGTGTAAAAATAACAATAATAACATATGATCAGTAATACTTAAAAAAAGAAAAGAAAAACGATTAGTTGCATGGTTATGATCTAATTGATTATGATTATGTCCACAAATGTTTTTAATGTTTCTTTTTATCTGGAATATCAGTTTATATTGTATTAAAACCTACTACTATGTAGAAGTCAATGCTTTAAGTTTGCAACAGTACGCAAAAATTTAAAAGTTTTTAGTCCTCAAAGCACAAAAAACCTCGAACAAAAACACCACCAACCCCCAGAACAGCAAACATTACGCTTAGAAAAGAATAATTAAAAAGAAAAATACATAATATCACTCCTTTTAACAGTAATTAATGTAAAGAAAGTTTCCAGAGGTATCCAAATCATGATAATAATAAAAAAGCACAAAGATTATTATACCAACAAACACTGAACACACCCTCAAAACACAAGAGAAAATATAATATTGATGCTGAAATGACTTGAATTCATTAGTAGCTACATTTACTTATTTGTTTTTACAGATATCAACATTAACATATTGTATTCCACGCCTCTTTTTTTAAATGACGGGGAAAAAAACAAATCAATTGAAATATCTACAACTTTACAAAAGTCTTTGTAAAACAAATATTTACTGCAGTAACTGAGTTGAGTTTCTAGGTAGCTCAAACCTCTCTGGCTGAGTCAATATTACGTGCTTTCACGGCCACACAGTCAGGAGGAGGAACATCAGCGGAAAAAATTACTGATTAACCATCGGATGCCTACAGATTCCATCATATATGTGGTCAACCAGCCTTAAAGAAGAAGCACGCCTTTTTTTTTTTGAGATTTAGATGAGAAGAGCTACTCTAATATTTGTCTGTTAAACATGAGCTATGTTAGCTTAGCTTAGCATAAAAAGTGAAAAACAGGGGGAAGTCCAAAACCAAACACAAGTAGACATGAATAAAGAAATCTACCAGTAAAAAACAGAAAAACTACAGAAAAACAGAAACCATCTTACATTCAAATAGGGAAAAAAATCTACTATATATATAGTACACTAAATCTGTATCAATGCAAAAAATGCTACAATTGAATATTAATAGTAAAATAAAGAAAGCAAGTAATGTATAGCTATATCAAAAAATATCGTAAAACTAAAAAGGCAAACAAATAGATACATAAATAGAAAAGATGTCAGTTAACCTCACCTACATTAATCTTCACATATATAAAAAAAAATAATTCTGTTATCAAAAAAACATGTTATGTTATGTTATGTTATGTTATGTTATGTTATCTTATGTTATGTTATCTTATGTTATCTTATGTTATCATTTGGATCAGTTTTTGATGTCTGACCAAAAGTGTTCCTAATATTTTGACCCTCTCCTGTATTTTATATATATATATATATATATATGTATAAAGTAGAATTCATTCATTTATTCATTAAACTGAACAGGCGTTCCTAATAAATTGCTCGCTGAGTGTAGTTACTTTATTGTAAATATGGTTAGAAAGCAGTAAATGAGCCTTTTCCCTAAAATATCAAAGTGATTCTCTGTGATTAAATAAAACTGCTTTAACTGGATTATTAGCACCTTCTGAATCACTGAGACTGGTTTTAATAGAGAGCTGACGGACACGCCCGGCTTCCTTTAGTAATGCAAATTAACGTTTGACATTTCGAGTATCAGTTTCGTATAAAGTGATTAAGGCTCGGTTCATCATGGGAGGGACAACAAAGCTGTGATTAGTTCATTTCCGTTGAGGTGGAGACAGTAATGATGTGTTTAGATAATTAGAGTTAACAACATCAGATCATTTCAGCTGATGTACAAACATATTGAGGCATTTTAGCAACTTTAGTGAATTAAGGTAGAAACATTTAAAGAATTGCAAAAATTTTAGGTAATTTACAAAAAAAAGTGGAATTTGTGTGTTATATCCAATGAACGTGTAAAATCCTTTGATATTGCTGCTTTAGTTTAATTGTAAGTTGCTAATGTGTGTTTATCTGTATATTTGTGTACATTTATATTGGTACATTTCATTTATAATATTTCATTTATATGGTATGGTATTTATAATGGTAATGGTATTTTATCATTTTTCCTCTTTGTTTTTTCTTTTTTGACTCCAATTTCACCGTCACTATATCTTCTTCTTGTTTTTTTTTATTGTTTTATGTTTGTAAAACACTTTGTAATCGCTGACTTTAATAACTGCTATATAAATAAACCGTATCATTGTCTGTCATTTATGAACAAACAGGACAGGTGGTGATTGCACTGGTTGCTCTAAACAATTTTCTTTGGAAAGCAGCCGACCAACAGCTGGTACTCAGTTCTGGAAAAATACAGAAAATACAATCACTCAGGTACAAGCTTGAAGTACTTTCCAGTTAATGCTTCTTTTCTGCATTACATCAGAAGAAAATTGTGTATTTTTTTCTGTATTTTACAACTATATTGCAGTTACTGGTTACTTTACTTTTCAGATAAATATTTTACTTAAAAAATATATGATAAACTTAAAGATTAAATTAGTGGTTTCTTTGGCTTCTAATCTTGTGACATTCGAGGCCGAAAGAGTTAAAATTATCCAACATTTCTACCTGAAGCTCAAATTATCAAACAGTCCACCTGAAAAGAAAAGAATAGAGAAAAAGTCCAAAAACTGGAAACAGATTTGTGTATCAGAACTTTGTTTTTTCTTCTTTCCTCTCCCATTAATCATCTCACGACCCCTCAGATTTATCTGCTGACCCTTTGGAGGGCCCCCGACCCCTAGGTTGGGAACCAGTGGACTAAACTAGCTAACTGTATATAAAGTAGTGTAAACTAGCTCCACCTCCAGCAGCTACAACAGTAACATGCACACAGCAGCTTCACTCCTGAATCCTGCAGCTTGTTTCCACTCAGATCCAGCTCTCTCAGATGGGAGGGGTTGGACTTCAGAGCTGAGGCCAGAGAAGCACAGCTGATCTCTGACAAACTAATAAAATGTAATTTATAGTCCAACTATGTCCTCATCAATGAGCTTTTCCCTAAAATGAGCAGAGTGACTTTGTCATTGTGTTATTATGGATCAAAACTAGAAACTAGTTGAAACTAGCTAACTGTATATAAAGTAGTGTAAACTAGCTCCACCTCCAGCAGCTACAACAGTAACATGCTGCTCTAACACTGATGCTTCAGTATTGATAATCTAATGATGTCATATATAATAATATATCAGTCAGAGGGACCAAACCACTACACTACACATCAAGCTCATAATACCGAATTTTATTGATACTTTTACTTAATTCAAGAATAATTATACTTAATTAATCTTCTGTCCTGACTGTCCTGATAGAAACTTTCTGGGAAACTTAATGAGACAGTGACAACACGATAGTTAACTTTCCTCTGAAACAAAACAAACCAATGACAGTTTATTGGCTGCCACCATTTAAAATGTTTCAGATGCCTGTTGGAGTTGAAGCCTGAGGCTAAGCTCACTCACTCACTCTCTCTCTCTCTCTCTGCTCTGCTCTCTGATGTCGCGCCTGAATCATCACAGACAAACCAGTTCCCATGTTTTTACACAACACTAACCCACACTGCCAGTTTCAGTCGGGGGACTGGGAGGAAATACCAGAGCTGGAGGCTTTTGGTATCGATACCTGTCAGCGTAAGTTATGTCGGAGACTCATTTTGTATTTGTTTGACTTCATCTTCTAGTGTTTCCCATCACTTTTTAACCTGTGACAAGGCTCTGCGCACTCATGACCCCTCACCACAGATTATACAGTGTGCTCGGTTTCAGTTTTGAACATTTAAACTAAAAGACTGATTTATGTTTTTGCGTTTTATTTGAATTATTGTTAGATATTGTTAGACACACTTGAAAAACTGTGAACCCGTCCTTTAATAGATAAATTTCTTGTCACTCTGAACTTTAAAATAACAAATCTGTTATGTTATAGTGCACCAATTAAAATAAAATAAAATAAAATAAAATAAAATAAAATAAAATAAATGCAAATATGTTGAAAAAATACATAAAATATCACAACAATAAAATGCAAAAATTAGAAGAAAATCTGAATTTTATGCAGCAGAAATTTCTCAAATATTTGCTTTTTTTTAGGATATTTTTGTCTATTTGAGCTCCAACTAGACACTGTTTTTTATGTAAGGGGTCACAAGCCAAAAATGTTGGGAAACACTAGTTTAATCTTTAACAATGCCTTGTACTTGTGTAAAATCTTCATCTGAACAGAGTCTATAGTTGTTAAATTAACTTAATGGAGTCAAAAATACAATATTTCCCTCTGAAATGTAGCGGAGTGGAAGAATAAGGTAGTATTAAATGGAAATACTCATGTACCGTTATCCAAAATTTGCACTTAAGTACAGTACTTGAATAAATACATTGTTGTTTTCCAACACTTAGTGCATAGTCTGTTATTGGAAAACCTTTTTAAAATGTTTTTATGTCGCTCTAAAAGGTGCATAAACTCTGGTGAGTTTTTCCTTCTACTACTTCCTAAGTGTGATGTAAATAATCCTCTGTTTCCATTGATGTCCTGACTGTTAGCTGCACTGAAAATGAACAAATCAAAGATGGAGTTAAAGGCAAAATAAGAGATTGAGAGCTCAAAAACAGACAATCCAATCTGTATTCTAATTTCCTCATATTACAGGCTTCCTCTGGTGTTTTCTTCCATTTATCTTTACATTATCTAATCGTTCTATCTTTGGCAGAAGGCCCAGATCGTCCCTTCTCCCTTCTGTTTTTATTTGGATTTGGACGAGTGCACTCCTTTTGCCGTTTTGCCAGCATGGTACCAGCACAGTGGAAATGCTAAACAAGTGCAGGCTGTCCAGGTTTCAGTCTCACCTCTGAGCCAGCGGAGGAGGTAGTGGTCGTGCTGTGCCGGCAGGCTGGGAAGGATGTCCTGGATCCTCCCCCGAAACTGGAGCCAGAGGATCAGAGAAGGAATTTAAAATCAATATAATGAAACAATACTTGAACCAATAAAAGCTGATTTTTTTTTTTTATCACTTTTTTATCGTAAAGGATTGAGCAAGAGCTGAAACTGTTCATTGCAACTATTTTGATCATTGATTAATCATTTAAGTCTCTTTTTCTAGTAAAAACGTTAAACTTTCTCCAGTTCCAGTTTGAGGATTTGCTGCTTTTCTTCGTCTTACATGATAGTAAATTGAATATTTTGGTGACAGAAGCTGTTTCTTGACTTTGCCTCGGGGTTTAGGAAATTGTGACGAGTATTTTTACACATTTCTGACTTTTTTTTTTTTTAAAACTCTACAACTGAAAGATTAAGCAACAAATAATGAAAATCCTTTTGTTTGAGCACATTATCCACATCATCAACCTAATATTTTATTATTGTGACCAAACCTACAGCTTTAGTGTAAAAATAATATCTCATAGGGAAAATATTAATGCCTTATATTAAGTTTTATAAAGAATATTTTAGCAATATTGTCCCTACAGACACCAAATATTTAAATAAAAGCACAAATACAAAACACAATGTACAATATGGGATTCTTTCAGTCTTGCATTCAAGTCTTTACTTTAAAATACAGAAGTATTATTAATAAAATGTACCTAAAAGTACATCTTATGCAGAATGAGCTAAAAGATTATACAGTATAATCTGTATTACTGGATTATTGAGAGAAGTATGAGAAGCATTTTAATGTTTGAGCTAGTTTTAACTATTGTTTACTGTGTATTGTTGGACAAATTATATTTTATAAGATCATCGTCATGTTTTACGAGAATAAAAGAAAGAATAAACGTAGCAGAGTAGAAATATAAAGTAGAATAATAAGACAACATCACTATAAACTCCTCAGAGACAGTTACCATAGAATCAATGTTAGTGGCGCCACAAACAAAAGCAACAAAAGCAGTCGAGTCAACAGCAGAAACAAACAATCCAAAGTCGCCCTTTAATATTAGAAACCGTCTGTCGCTTCATTAAGAAAAAAACCACGTGAATAATATTCAGCTTTCGATTTCTTTTCTTACCTCAGTTAAGATTTCATCCTGCTTCGGGCTCAAGTCTCCGACTCGTCCGCTCATGTCTACGGTGTCTGTCTGTGTGTGTTGCTGTAACTGTCAGAGGTTGTCTGTGAATGAAACACACTGCAAAGAGAGAGAAGGAGGTTAGAGTAGTAAACACCACGCCCCCCCTTACACACACACACATGGACTTTACTCAGCTGCGGGCTGTTTATTGCGACACACACACCCCACCATCATGTTTGAAGAAGACAGGTGGGGGTGTCTGTACTGTTTTCAAGAAACAAAAGTAGAAACTTTAACGTCCATGATTGACAATTAAAGGATAATTCCATGTTTTTCTGACTGTTAAGTAGAGATGCGCCAACACTGACTGGATCAGGTATCAGATCTTTATATTTATTTGTTACATTTTGTTTAGCAGATTTAGGAAAACAGTGTTTAAGTCAAGCCTGATGTTGCCTCAAACATAAAATAATGATCCCAGTCTCTTCCACAGAGTGAGGATTACAGTTTATTAATTTAAAAAAAAGGAAACTGAAAAAAGTCAGATCAGTTCATCCCTACTATTACTGTGTGCATTCAAAGTATGATATATCTTATTCCTCTGGGCTTTTGTCCAAAAACCTTTTTAAAACACATCACTAAGCCACATGACTGCACTGGGTCACATGTTCCTTCATCATGAAGAGTTTGGTCACGTTGGTTCGTTTAGAAACGGCTCTAAAGACTAATAATTAGGGCTGCAGTCTGCTAGTCGGTTAGATGGTCGATATGCTCCCCTCCGACTAAATTCTCATTGGTGGAATAATCTCCGTGTGACTTTCATAAGGAGAAAAGTGCTACATCAGCAGCTTTCCTGGATTAATCCATTATTTCCTGCGGTGGGAGGGACAGACTAACAAACTGTGAAAACAGCGGGGGTGTATTCAAAACACCCCGCAACTTCGGACTCTTCCAAACTAACGGAGACTTCTGGGTCTAACTGTTCTCAACGGTTACTGAGCGTTTACTAAACGTACTGAACGTTTACTGAATCAGTGTTTCTCCTACAATTATATCAACGAGAACCCGCCAGGACAAAAAAGGTTAGCGGTAAGTTGTCAGTCTGGCAGTAAATGTACAGCACAGACTACAGTGTGTCAGTTAAATGCTAAAAAAGTCACGTCTGTTGTTTCTCCAAGTGCTGGAAAAGTGAAGGGAGTTAGCTCCAAAGTTAGCAACGATGGGTTAGCCTAGCCTGACGATGCTAAACAGAGAAATAGAGAACAGAGAAATTTGTGAAAGAAAGATCACAGACAACAGTTTTCATAAAACTTGTTTTATTCTTTAAATACACAAGCTATTCAGAAACTGATTAGGACCCAGATACCAGGTTCACCAAATAAAGCTGGTGCTTATGAATAAATAGATGATTTACACAAAAAACAACACATCAAAAACAATCATGAAGCATAAAGTTCTCATTTCTGACAAAGTGGAAAAGTTGTTTTAATCATCTGACAAAGAAACAATAATAATAATAATAATAATAATAATAATAATAATAATAATTTAACTCCCAAACTTTTCCTGCCCTGATAGACAAAAAAAAAAAAAAAAAATCAACCCTACAGGAAAACATTTTCTAAAACGTAATCATTGTTCATTCAAAGTTCAAATAATGAAAACAATGCGTCATGTATTTTGTCTGAATCAGAAACTATTGCCTGCAGAGTTGAAGCTATTTGCACAAGACTTGACTTCCAACGAGTTCTTCCTCTATTATTTTCATTATTGATTCATTTGCTGACTATTTTTTTTTCCAATTAATGCCAGAAAACAGTGAAAATTGACGTCCTTAAATGTCTCGTTTTGTCCGACCAACAGTCCAAAACTCAAAAACATTCAGTTTACCGTCACAGAAGACAAAGAAAATCATGAAACTCTCAGATTAGAGAAATATTTGGCATTTTTGCTTTAAAGAAATGACTAAAAATGGTTGTTTAATAATCAAAATAGTTGCAGATTAATTTTCTGTCAATCAACTAATCAACTAATTATCGCAACTCTACTTCAAACTGCTCAAAAAACTAACCAGAAAATGAGTAAATAAATGAGAAATTCATTTATCCCAGCAACACCGGACATACAGGACTTGATGGTTTGAGAAACTGTGGAGTTTTCTTCAAGTTTCTGTTTACATTCATTGAACAGATCATAAATATCCCCAAAAAAACATGTTAAAATGCATTTCCTTCCCCAGAAACATTTACAAAAACTATTTTTTTTTAAAGCTGCATTAACACTTTTGTCCACTTGAGGGCAGCAGAAACAAGACATATCATCAGTTTTTAAGTTGATATGTTGAACTTGTCAGCAAACAGTTGCTTTTATTTCCACATCCAGCAGTTACGGAGCAACATGCTTCTGTTTCTGCTCTCTACCAACTCCTGAGGGAAATATCTGGCTCTTTAGCTGCTAAATGCTCCACTATGTTCACCAGCTAGTCTACAGCTAATTGTTTGATGCTGAGCAGGTTAGTGTACAGCAGCTTACTCTCTAAAAATGACACTATGAGAGCCGCTGAGAGTGAACCAGAACAGTAAAAATTGCAGCTAAACAGACAAACAACGAGCTGAAACTCACTATAAAGCTCCGTAAAGCCGAGAGGAGCTGCAGAGTCTCTGATAATTCTCTGTAGGTTCATCAATACGAGCCAAACACATCACACACTGACAGCTCAGACGTTTAAAATAGCCACTTTTAAATCCTGCATTTTTACACCAGTGTTTGCTTGAAAGCAGTTTTCTTCTTCTCTGCCTTCGTCGACTCGTTTCAACAAACAAAACAGAGACTCCATGTTGCTACTAGTGATCAAAAACTCTGCAGGTATCAATAGTGAAAATGCACATTAAAGTTACTCTAGTAGTGCTGTGGAGCAGATAGTTTACGACTGGGACTCCCAACGCTATTCCAGCGATGCGCCAGCGAAGGCAGAGAAGAAGAAGAAGACTTTAAACACGCAGGATTTAAAACACTTAAGAAATCAGCTTTGCAAGAGTTTTATGAGGAAGGAAACACATTTGTTTGACCTCATGGAGAGTAAACATAACTTTACCTTCATTTGTTTACCAAAAAAAACTCCACATGGCACCTTTAAGTGAACAGAAAAGCTTTCAAGTAGCCGCTGTTTCCACAAACCTGAGGGGTGTTTCATAAAGCAACATTACCCGTTAAGCCAGGTTTACTTCAGTACGTCAGGCTTTTAGGAGGTTTAAATAAGCCTGACTCAAGTTAACATTGAAACTCATCCCTCAGCTCGGCTTCACACGTTGAATCTTACACATTTTGTGCATTAATTTTCAGCAGTTATGACACAAAGATTTGACCAGATTTTACTCTGCAACACACTGAGCTAACAGAAAGCTTCAGTGGGATTAAATTAATCTACTTGTGTCGGAGTCTGAGCTCAGAAAAAGTTCCATAAACGCTGCTCTGTGGCTGTTAGCGTCAGGTTTGCCTCTTCATGTTTGTTTTCTTTATTGTGATGCGATTAATGATCTCAGGTTTGTGTTTTAAATCAATTAACTAACTATCAACTCTCAAACCAGACTCGACTTAATCTGCTCAGATTAACTCTGGATCAGTTTTATGAAACAGAATCTTCAATTCTTCTTCTTCAAAAAGAGGCTTCACACAGTAAACTCTGCTTTTCTGAGGCTCCTTCATGAAACACCTCTCAGTCCAAACACTACGTGACATAAACGGATTTTCAGAGGACGAAGATCTCCAACAAAAACTAGATCAGTCGATGACATAATAAACTTTTAGTATTTTGTCTTGGATGCATCGCTGACAGCCAGGTGAGAACGCGTCTCATTGGTCAGATGGGTCTGAAGCAGCAGGAAGAAGCTTCTCTATCTGCCCAAATATCAAGGAGGACACTTCACTGCCAGTCCAGGTCTGACCTTGAATCATTCTCCAGCTAAATCATGGATGCATAACAAGAACTGGACTACAAACATGGCGCCTGCTCACTTGGATGAAAACTGCTCGTCTTTTTGAGCAGCATTTTTTAAACTTCTGCAATATGGCGAGTGAAGACAGTGAGTCACGTCTGGCTACAGGAGCCGTTAAGCTCAAACTTGCAGCCTTGTATTCAGTCAGACGTAGGTCAGACAGAGGTCAGATGGAGGTCAGACGGAGGTCAGATCGCGTCTCCACCACAAATAAACCGCTGCAGAAATCCACTTCCTCTAAAAAAAGGGACTCTGCGGGTGCGGCTGTTTTGGTCCAATTTGCTCAAACGCATCATACCGAGGAGGAAAACCAACCGAGTTTTGGCAGTTTGGCTTTGTTTGTTTTTTAATAAACGTTTCTTAAGAGTGGAAATAATTCACCTGATTTAAAATCATCAGCAAGAAAAAAACTCAGTCATGAATTTTCTGTTTTTTTTCTTCATCTTTGGACAAAAAATAAAATAATTAACCTTCAACCTTGCTGATGATACACAGAGAGATCTTTGCCTGCTGATGAGCACAATACTGATTAATACAATTAATCAATACAATTAAAACACATTCATTCACAACATGACTGAGAAACATCAGCTGTTCAACAAACAGACGTGGAAGTTTACAAGTCACAGAAACAGCTTCTCCTCAAATCACCTTCACTCGTTTTGTTGATTAATGTCGATTTAATTACTGACAAAATAATAATAATAATAATAATAATCATACAACCTGTAAACTATTAGTAGTAAAAGTGTAAATGACATGATGTTGGTCGGCTGGTTTAAATGGTTTAATTTTGTCTTCAGATTTATTTATTTTTAACATCTTTAACCTAAACATTCATCTCAAACTAAAGCACTTTATGCATTTTTTTTTAATTTTTTTTTTAAGGGGTTAAGATATTTTCCACTTTATGACAAAATAATATATTAGATTTGTTTATTTCTGGAATTAATAGGCTAGTGTTGTTGTTTGTTTTTTTTTCCTTTCAGTGCTCAAGGAACTTGCTACACAAGACTGCAAAATGAATGTAGCCTACTTCCTATCAAAAATATGAACTCTTAATTAGTTTGTTAAAACTTTTATACCAATGATTCCAAAAATAACTCTTCAATATTTAAAAAAAAAAAAAAAAACAACAAACAAACAAACAAACAAAAGAAAAATGTTTGATACAATCTCTATGCATACAGTTCAGTTTTTTTTGTTGTTGTTGTTTTTTTTTAAATCTTCTGTACATTTTGGACAAAGCAGACTGAAAACTGAGACGCAGGGATGAGATGTGAAGCACTGCACTTTGCCCTAAAAAAAAAAACCAAACAGATACCTGACCTCGGACGATGGCGGCGAGGAGGAGGAGGAGGAGGAAGAGGAGGAGGAAGAGGAGGGGGGGGGATTGCACATATCTACTTCAAAACATGCTAAACCTGGCCTGCAGTTCACAGGGATGCGACCTCTCTGCGCTCTTTAAAGAGAAACTTTACAGCATTCAAACGAGGAAAAACAACAAAACAAAACAAAACAAAAAAAAGGCAGTTCTGCTCTCGCTTTAATTAACTTTTTTTCTCCAGGAAGAGATGATGATGATGATGATGATGATGATGATGATGAGAAGCTGGTGAGAACAAGATGAAGATTCAGTCGGTTAAAAACAAAAAACAAACGACACTTTAACTGTACACCCTCAGAGCTGTTTTCTGTTTTTAATGTTTCTAAAGTGCCTTTAAAGCTGCTGTGAAGATACATTTAAATAAAATTTATAAAAAAAAAACTGCTCCGATTGGTTTAAATACTGTTCCTGCTCCCATCAGCACCTGAGAGACGGACGACTGCTGAGCTCAGGGCGTCAAAAACAGATGTTTGGTTTTTGTTTTTTTTGTTTTTTAAAAGAAGAGTTTGACATCTTGGGAAATATGATTATTATTAAGTTTCCTGTCTGAAGGGTAAACAAGGAGCTGCAGCTAGGAGACGTTAGCTTAGCATAAAGACAGCACCTCTAAAGCTCACTAAACGACAAACTAATTCATGTATTTAAACCTCGTTCAGACGCGTCGCTCATCAAACTCCAGCCTGCCGTTCACTTCTTACACTTCACTGATAAACCTGATTTAATCCCATCTGATGACGATGACGGATAAAAGTAGACTTTCACTTCCTCTCTCTCTCTCTCTCTCTCTCACCTTCACTTTTAAACCAGCGAGTTGGTTAAAACGACCATTCCCGGCAGCCTCACACTCATAAATATAAACCCATGAAAAAGCTTTAACACGTCGGGGATTACACGCTGTATCCTGTTTGTTTAATCAGCACAAAAACCAAAGAGTAAAGAAAACATGTTGGGATTTTACAGTCACATTTCCTTAAAAAAGAAAACACGTTTTCATTTAGTGAGCTTTAGAGAGATGCAGACATCTCCTGGTTGTAGCTTCAGATGAGAATATTAATATCACTCTCACATCTTTATCAAATAAATAAGCACATTTCCCTTAAAAAAAAAGTCAAACTACTCCTTTAAACGGTTTTCAAAAAGCCTGTACACAATTCATAAATCGTCAGAGTGAAAATAAAAAGGTGTGAGACGATTATTCACCTTCATCACCTGTGCAAAATCTGACAATTTAACTGAGACTGAAAAAAAAGAAAGAAAAAGAAAATCATTGGTATCCGAGCCGAAGCTCCTTCAGACAGTGAAGACGTTTAAATATAGCAGAAGATCAGGAGAACAGCAGAAGGTTTCACGTCAGTTTTTAAATTAAATTTAAACCCTCGAAAACGACTGAAACTCTTAAAATTTTACCAGCAAAAATAATCCGAGTGTGAAGAGGAAGCTCCGAACGGCATGACCACAAAAACAAACCTGTCAGTCACATTTACCCTCAAGTAGCAGGAACCATGACGTCACACACACACACACACACACACACACACACACACACACACACACACACACACACACACACACACACACACACACACACGCACACACACACACACACATCAGGCCTCATGCAAGAACTCCTCTGAACAGATTCCTCATTTAAAAAGAGAATCTGTTGCTTTTATTTTTCTCTTCATCTTTCTTCACACGTGCTGCAGACGTGTCTGATTTTAGAATGAAATAAAGCTTTAATTTGACTGATTTTACATTTTAAATGTTACTGAAACCCATTAAAATAAACTTTGGCAGCTCGTTAGAGATCTGCAGGGTCTGTAAGCTAAACATATACCTACTGTTTGATCCTCTCTCCTCTAACTCATGTAGCACTTAGCTTCATAGCATCTTACATCATTTCAGATCATTCCTTCTTTAATTTCCTTCTTCTTTCTGCTGATTAAATCTGGAGCAGAAAAAGGCGATTCATCTCACAAACCTGCCGACATTCAACCACGACGAAAACTAGCGATTTCCGCCGAGTCGCAGAAAAAGAAGCTGAGCTTGGAGGAGAAAATATATTAAAGTGTTCTTGCGTGAGGCCTCGTCAACAGCCGGCGTGTGAAATGAGAGCGTAGTACCTTGAGAGGAAATGAGATGATGAGATTTCTTTTCATCCCTGCTGCAGTGTTTGTTTTTTTAAAAACAGGCCAGCTACGTATGCGAAGCGGCTAAATAGTAGCACCTGATCATATATGCATCACCTCTGAAGTCCTGAATACTGCGGTCAGTAATGTCCCCCGCCTCCCCGCCGCCTCCCCGCCGCCCCCCTTTGCTCCAAACCACTGTTTTCATTCAGTACGGCCATGTTGAAAGATAATAAATACACCCGGGTGAGAGACATTTTTCTATCAGAATGTCTGTGGAGGGGGGTGGAAACATTCATCGAGGTGCGTCCCGAGTTGACGGAGGCCAGCGAGGAGCCTGGAAGGCAGAGCAGAAGAAGAAGAAGAAGAAACAAAAACAAAAACAAAATAGTTTGGTTGTATTTGGTCGTGTTGTCGTATTTCCTTGTTTAGTGTTTGGCTTCTTGTATTTAAAAGCAGCTTTGGTGAGCACGAAAAACATACAACGCTTCCAACATCACTTCAGTTTATATCCTTCCACAACCCCAACAAAAAGGTTTACGACATTCCCTCCCTCTGGGACCGGGAATGTTTTACCGGCGGCTACTTGTCCTCTCCTCTGATTGGCTGCGTGTCCACCGCGTGCACAATTAGCCGCTGCGTTAGCACGTCCTGCTACAACCGACAGCTTCTCCTTCTGTGCTCAACCACCACCTTCTTTTTATTTTTTTTGTTTGTTTTTTTTATTGGTGTTCAGTGGATTTTCTCTCTCTCTCTGTAGTCTGAGTGTGTCTGCGTTGTGCGTTAGATGGTGTGTGTGATGTAGAAGACGAACTCCATGTCCATGGCAGTCTGTGGGACGCTAGCGCTACCTCCGTGGATGACGGGGATCAGAGCGCCGTCCAGCTCGTTCATGTAGCGCTGAGGGAGGAGCCTGCCTCCGGAACCAGCCTGGTACTCCACCTGAGACACACACACACACACACACACACACACACACACACACACACACACACACACACATCTTTAACCACAGCAGAGCATATTCTACATCACCTGTTACAAACATGTGTACTTAACCCTTTTAAAACTATTTCAAATTACCGTAACTCCTCGCTACTTCGTGCAATTTTAATCATTCAAGCTGCCCCTGAAAGCTGTGAAACGGGCCTTTCTGGTGCCGTTACACAATTGGATTGGATTGGATTTATTTACACAGAATAAACCTCTAAAACTTTGCTAAACTGCACCAAAAGTTTGACTGAATCCTCTCCAGGTCTGTCGCACAAACGCCGCCTGCAGTTCCTGCTGCTGCCGTTACCGTAATGCATGTAATAGCATCAGGAAGCCCCGTTTCACAGCTTTCAGTCGCAGTTTGAACGATAAAAATTGAACGAAGTAGCGAGGTGTTACGGTAATTTGAAATACACACGCGCCGGTGATCCCTTTGGTTTTTAAAGGGTTAAAGGTCACATATCCTGCACATTTCCAGCCTCTATATTTATATTCTGGGGCTCTACTGGAATATCTTTACATGATTTCCAGTTAAAATCTCCTTATTTATCTTCTACTGGTCCTTTATGCAGCCCCTCAGTTCAGCCTCTGTCTGAAACAGGAAGTTTTAGCTCCTGTCTCTTTAAGGCCCCGCCTCCTGATGAGCCTGCTCTGCTCTGATTGGTCAGCTTTCAGGAAGCTTCCCGACTCTGGAGGCTACGTAAACAAACTATAGCAGCAGGATTTCACTTCTTTTTCCTGCTCAAATCCGTCTGTACGTGTTGGAGCCTGAATCTGATCTGAAACATGAGAGTGGACGACCTTAGCAACCACCTTAGCAACAAAGGCTACGAAGCGGGCGGCCGTTTGTGGGCATGTGCGAACAATCTGATGTCATCATGAGGAGGAAGTAAAGGTAAATAGTTTTGTTTACATTATAACTATAACACAAAAGCAAAGCGTGTGCCCCTTCAACTGCAGCGCCATCGCCATAGTTACCATGTCGGCCTGCGTGGAGATGCGAAGGGAGAGCGAGTTGATGCCGCTGCAGGTGAGGACGGCGAGATGAGGCGTCAGAGCGCTGCACGCAGCCAGAGCGATCTCCTTCTGGAAGACGCCGCAGGACTGCAGCACTGACGCCAGGCTGCAGTCCGGAGCCTTCGGCTGGTAGAAGACCTGCGGGGGAGGAGGTTCAGGGTTAGATCACACAGCCGGTCTGAGCAGGGCTGCGTGTGAGCGTGAGGGTGTAAATAAGACTCACCTCGGTGCACTGAATGGTTCGTCCGTCCACCTCGAACTCGGCGTCCTGCTGCATCCTCACACTGCGCACTCCATCCAGAGGTTTCCCATCGACCGCGCTACTCTTACTGCAGAAGAAAAATAAATAAATAAATAAATCACATTACAGATAAACTGACCACTGATGTGTCTGAGTGAAAAAACTCAAAAAATAAATCAAATTACGAGCAACACAAACAATAAATCTGTTCGTTCCCTCCGGAGTTCAGCGAGCAGGGAAACAAACTACAGTGTTAATGAATCTGCGGTTTCCCCGACAACACAAACACTCATTTATAAACAAAAACTGGACCTGACGAAGCAAAATTAAGCAAAATTACTCCAGTGTTGATGGTGCAGGATGTTTTTCCTCCTCTCCAGAACAAACGGACCCGCTGATTACAGGTAAAAACACTGAATAAAGCAGTTTCAGCTCAAAAAATCAGTGTTTCTCCACCATGTTGGGCGAGCAGCGGACTTCCTAGAGGGGCTGTTAGCCGAGCTGCTGCTAACGTTTGCCCAGTTTATTTCTCTGATAACTTAAGATCCAGACGTCCAATGACTAAAATCCTTCTTGCGGCTAAAAGATCAAGTTAAAAACCAGCTAAATTTATCATGAAAATGTGGCTTCAAACTGAATAAAAGTCTCATTTCTAACAGTTTGTGTGGAACAAGCACAACAAAGCCCATGTATTATCTTGTATGTGTGTAAGTTACTCTTTGCTAGACGCCATTGTAGCGGACAAACACGGCGCCGACGCATGCATCTTGTGCACTATACTCTTTGGTAGAGGAGGTATGACGCCATTGACTGGCCACCAAATGAAACGGTCCGTTACTTTGATTAAAATGACAGATTTCTCTGGGTTTGAACATTAATGTAAGAACACAACTCAACAA
Organism: Euthynnus affinis; assembly: GCA_029490765.1. Taxonomy (NCBI): domain Eukaryota; kingdom Metazoa; phylum Chordata; class Actinopteri; order Scombriformes; family Scombridae; genus Euthynnus; species Euthynnus affinis. Next base: position 25,329,491 of record CM055855.1, read on the forward strand.
CATATAGAACATAGGTCTAGACCTGAGCGACAACAACCTGAAGGTTTCAGGAGAGAAGCTTCTGTCTGGTCTAGTTGTTTTTACACATTTTAACACTTTCTCTGCAGCTACAGGAACTCAAAAAAACAAACAAAAGTAGTAGAAACGTGATTTCACTCGTGGAAACTGCAGCTCTCTGTATGAACAGCTGACCAGAGAGAGATAGCGGACTGATAGAAGCGAGGCGGCGCACGGATTTCACAACCCGTGTGTAAACAACTCGTGTGTTCGGATGTGTGAACTGGGCGAGGGGGTGCCGCCGTTACCCGGTGTTGACGGGTGAACTCCAGTCGACCCAGCGGACGGTGACGTTCTCTCTGACCTCCCCTCCGTCGTTCCTGCCGCAGGGTATGTGGAAGTCCGTCTGCTCCCTCAGGGCGCCGCGCAGGGACTCCATGGTCTCCGGAGGGATCTGAACCATCAACCCGTCTGACACACCGAAGACAGATTCCAGTTAGGCCGGTCCAACGACAGGCAAACATTTCACAACAGGAGGCGAACGATCATGTTCTGTCTTTAAAGGACGGGTTCATGTTTTACCATAAAAACAACAGTCAGGAGCTCAAATTTCTCTACAATATAAGTGATTGGAACAAATTCACAGTCCTCTTTCTGTGCAAAAATGTAATAAAAAGTTTATTTGGAGCTAATATGAAGCTTCAGTTATCCAAACCAGTCAAAAGTTAGCCATTTTAGTCCCAGTTTCCCTCTTTAAAGAGATAAAAAAGAGGGAATTTGATGCTAAAACTGTGGAAAATATCCACTTTTTTGGACTAACTCAGACAGCTGAAACTTCAAATCATCTCCAGATAAACTTTTAAATAATTCTTTGTTGTTTGGAAGGTTTTTGTTTTGTTTTTTTTTTACCGTATTTTCTGGACTATAAAGGCTCACTTAAAAGCCTTTAATTTTCTCAAAGAACGACATTGCGCCTTATATATGGATTAATTCTGGTTGTGCTTACTGACCTCGAAGCGATTTTGTGTGGTACACGGCGCTCTGTCAAAATATTTTAATACGACGGGATTAGCAGTCAGCTACACATTTCTCCGTTTTCTATTTATCTGTTTAGCGTCGCTAAGCTAGGCTAACCCATTGTTGCTAACTTTGGAGCTAACCTTCACTTTTCCAGCAGTTGGGGAAACAACAGACGTGACTTTTCATGGTGTTGACAAGCTGCAGCGTTTATTAACTGACACACTGTAGTCTGTACTGTACATTTACTGCCAGACTGACAACTTACTGCTGCTGCTAACCGTTTCCTCTGCTCCGTTAGCATTAGCCGTTATTTCAGACACTCTCTCTCTCTCGCTTTACCACTCACTGGCTAAGGAGTGACGCTACCTGCAGTTTCCATGGCAACAACACAGACAAACACGCTGCTCAGCGGCTCCCAAACGCTATTGATTTAAGACTTAATGAATATTTGGCGTTATTTTTGACATTTAAAATATATTTTTGGCCTTTACTATTATAGGAGAAACACTGGCTAACGTTTGATTTAGTGGTATCAGACTGTTTGTTTTTTTACGTGTTACTACTGAACAAGGTTGAGAGTTATTGTGAACGCATTTAATAAAGTTTGACTGATTTATCTGACTGTTTTAATGCGCCTTATATATGAAAAAAGTTCGAAAATAGACCATTCATTGACAGTCATAATCCAGTGCATCCTATAGTGCGGAGAATACGGTAAATGGTCAGTTTGAGCAGGAGGAGTGATTACAGCGAGTTAAAACCTCTTTCAGCGTTCATTTGGGATCCTGACTGTTGTTCTAAGACCTCTCCTATGAATCACAGACTCATCAGATCAGATCAGGAACAAAATCAGTCACCTTCAACGATGCTGGACTTGGCGATAAAGCCCGAGGAGGCTTTCAGAGCGCCGTTGAACACCACGAAACTGGCTCCAGTCACTGTAACAAAAACACACACACAGCACAGCAGGATGAAGAGACGACAATAACCGCCACATCGCTTTAATCTTTATGCTTTCTTTATGAAGTCTCTCTCACCTGTGCGGGTCTTTCCGGGCATGCTATTGGCCTGCGTCTGATAGTTCCCGTCCTCGTTCTGGAAACACACCAGGTGAGAGTCGGCCTCAGAGCTGAAGCTCGCTCCGATACTGATGACGTGCTCGTTGGATGAATTTACGACCTTCTGCATCTGTTTAAAAAAAAAAACAACAACATTGTCCTCAGATCAACCTGGAGCTCGTCTTTTTAAATCGTCTCTCTATTGTGCTCTACTGTCGTCTGCTTAATGTCGGATTGTTATCGTTGCCGCCTTTGATTTGTCTGTCAAATCACTTCCTAAACTGTCCTAAACTATTATTATTAACAGAACTTCCAACACTTCAGTCACAGATCTGCTCATAAAATATGTGACAGGAAGACTGTTGAAATCTTTCCAGCGTCACGCAGCCGGGAATCAACAAGAAGTTTGATTCATTCGGACAGAAAAAGTCGATATAAACCATGTAAAACCTGCTCAGTTCCACCTCTGAGTCTGAACTTTCACCGCTTCACACTGTATAACATCAGGAAGTATCAGACCTTATCTGACTGACTGACTTATCTCCTCTCCACTACCTGTAAAGTCCTTCCTGCAGAGCTGCCAGCACGAGCAGTAAAACCTGCTGAAAACGCTCCAAAATGCAGCACGTCTGGCTCTTCAACCAGCCAAAAACTACAAACATCACTGCAGTTTTCATGACTCTACAGAAAGTCTGCTGGTCCAGCTACCTGAACTCCCCTCCTGCAGGTTTATGAGGCGTCTCGCTGCCTCTGATCTCCTCTAGACGACTAGACATCAACACATGAACACACACTCAGACTTTCATTTTTAAATCACTGCAGTATACTTTCTGACCACCAGTGGGCGCACTGAGCTCACGAGTGCACAGCAGCACTCCAGTCTGAAAAACATAAATCATAATTTTTTGTTACTTTAAAGCTGCCTGATGTTGTTAAGAAGATTTCCGACCATCCGGTTCGTGTATCTGACTTTCTGTTACGCATTTAACGACTGGATCTGTGTCTGCAGACGACCGTTCAGGTGTTTGGCATAAACGTATCAACAGTTTTCATGCAGCAGATGTGCTTAAACGCCTTCAGTTAAACCAGCTCCTGTGCTGCACTGCTGTTTGTTTACTTCAGAGCTCTCGTTACCTCGTTGAAGCTACATTTGGGGATGTCGATGTAGCTGTGGCCCATCTCCATGTGGATCCTCAGGCCCTCCACGACCGCCAGGCTGTACTGGTAGTTCCTCAAGTCCTGGTGGGAGGGGGGAGGAAACAGTTTAGAAGTAATGATTCATGTCTGCAAAACATTGATAATGTATTAAAAAAGGGTGCCGCACAGGCCGATGAAGTGCATCTGCTATCGTGACTGTTGGTATTTAACAAGTTTTTGGAAGTTGAAAAGCAAAAAAAAAAAAAAAAGGGATTCAGAACTGATCCCTGAGGCGAACCGAAGGAAATGTCAGAGCAGTTGAGATGAGCTTTCATCCTAGGAACCCACAACCCGCTCTCTTCCTGTTAGGTAGGAGTGGAGCCAGCTGACACGCCGCCCGAGGCCGACATGTTTATCTTATTTTAGAAGGATCGTGTGATCAACTGCGTCAGATATCCTCGCAGAACCGAGATGCAGCAGAGCCGAGGCTTCAGTTCAGGTTCCAGTAAAGTCTGTCTGAAAGCTGCTGTGAATGTGTGTGTGTGTGTTTATAATCTCACTGAAGAAAGGAAGCTTTTAGCAATTACAGAGTGATGATGATCTAAATTAAACTTCTTTTAACTAGACTTTTACCAAATCAGTGCATCTGGGAGATAACCTCATTGCAGAGAATGATTAACGGTGGACGTCGGGGGGGGGGGGGGGGGGGTCGTCAGCTGCTTAATTACAAATGATTATAACGAGCGGCGGAGCTTCGGGTTCTGTGTTTCAGTGCCGCTCGTGTTAAAGAACTTACAGCCAGTAAATTCATGATGGTGTGTCCCGTCTCTCGATACACGGAGTCCCGGAAACGGACGCTGACCAACGGAGTGGGATACACTGAAAAAAAAAAAAGAGGAAAGAGGAGCCAGTTATAATAATCTGCCAATTATTTTTTCAATTAATCATTTCTATGTACATGTATGTCAATAAAATGTCAATCACACTTTCCTAAAGCCTCATGTGACATCTTTAAATTGTTTGTTTTGCTCCAAAATGAGAGAATTTTGCATTTCTGCTTGTAAAATAAATGAATTGACGGCTAAAATAGTTGAAGATTAATCAACTGACAACAACTAATCAACTGAAAATTGTTGTGTTTATGTGTAATAATATTAAAAAGCCTGTTGAACTGGTGTGAACTCTGGTATGAAACAGTCTTGTGTTCAAAGACAACAACACACACACACACACACACACACACCGCTGTATTCGGCTCCGAGCCGCAGGAGCAGCCTGAGTGGAAAGACTTTGGCCCAGGGCACTTCCAGTTTCTGTATGAGTAGGCCGAACAGGAAAGGCTGCGAGGGGAGCGTGAGGCCGTCCAGAGGCTGACAGGAGGGAGAGAAGAACAGCACGCCGGCGTGATCCTTGCTGCCCAGGAAGCTGCTGGTGAACGTCACGTTATCCAGCTCCTCCAGAAACTTGCCTGTAAGAGCAGAAGATGATGAGTCTGTTTGTTTTGTTTTGCAAAAAAAAGGTGATGATGTGTGCTCGTCTTACCTTTTTGGGCATCTTGGTAAATGTTGAGATAGAGCGTGAAGAGGTCTCTCGGCAGCGTTTTTTCTTCGGGCAAACACTCCACCAGGAACACCAGCTCTCTCTGCCCCAGAGCCTGCAGCCCGTTAGAGCCCAGACACCAGCACTGCCGGCCGGAGTCTGACCGTACAAACACAAACACAGTGAAAACAGGAGCGTTTAGATCTGCAGGAGACATCCACAGCCTCATCCTAATAAACCCGAGACACTTTTATTCTACTCACATGTGACCAGTTTGACGTTGACCAGCAGGTTGGCGTTCAGGACGAACGTCAAAGGCCGAGGTCCCCCCTCCTCTAATAAGTGCAGAATCTGACAGGGGGCGGGACTTTCCTCCACCAGAACGTCTAACGGAAACACAGCAGAGCGTGTCGAGCTTCGTGCAAACAATGCAAAGCGACGGCGTGTGCATAATATTTTTATTATTGTCAATAAATCTCATGTACTACTGTGTTGTGTGTGTATGAAAGCTCTGATATATCTGATTCCTCTGTGCTGTAGACCTCCGCTCTGGTCCAAAAACTAGTTCATGGTAGACTAATAACCTGCTGCACATAAAGAGGCGCTATAAACACACTGTAAATAAAAACACACACTCACCTCCAGCTTCGTCCTCTCCGGTGGTGATGAGCAGAGGAGGGAGCTCGTCCTCGTTGTCCGGCAGCAGACTGGGAACCCTCTTCACTGAAGAACCGATCCCAGAGAGCAGGGCGTAGTCCCAGGGTCCGGCCACGGGGGGCCGAACCACCTCCACCGCCCCGGAGGCCTCGGGGGGCGACGAGTCAGCGACACCGACCTCCGGACCCGTCGAGCCGGGCTGAAAGGAGACGGGAGAGAAGTCGCTTATTGTGGGATAATAATCTCTACAAAGATGAAGTCAAAGCAGCTCGTCTGTCTGGGTGAAGCGTCCTCGTCTTACTGTCGTCTGGTCCGGTGCGACGCCAAACTCCTGCGAGCTCCTGCGGCTCGTCACCGACAGCTTGGTCGTGTCTGCCACCTCTCCGTTGGGCAGGATGCCGTCGGCGAACCACACGCGCTTCTGTTCGCGAGGACAACCTGAAGGTACGAGGGGGGATAAACGGATAAAAGTCTTTTCAAGGACACAGTTTTAAGGGGGAAAAAAAAACAAACTATAAAGACGGAGGGATCGTCCGTACCGTCGTTGCTCGGCTGTTTGAGAACAGACACGGGAACCATGACGGTAGGCGGAGGAGAGTTGAGGGTGCCGGCGGCGCGGGCCTGCTGCAGAGGAGGGATGGTGCTGCAGTACTCAGACGGGACGTTGGGGTTCGGGCTGGGACCCGTTGGACTCATCATCCGCTCCAGGGCCTGAGCTGCAAGGGAGGGAAGAAGTCAGAGAGGGGGGGAGTTAATTTCAACAAGTCTGAATGTCTTGCCGCTACCTTTTTAAACCTGCGGACGTTTTTCTAGCGCGGCGCCGTTTGATTCATCAGATTTTAAGTTTGCTGTGCACTCAGAGCCCGCTGGCAGCTACTCTCAGCTTCACAGAGAGACGGACTGTACATTAAGCAGCCTGTGCAGGATGATGGAGAGCTTAAACTAAGCTAAGGTGACTTATATCCCTCCGATCATTCGTCTCTGGTGTCGTTATTGTCCTGCTGTCATTCTTCCCCAAAAAGATTCAGAGTGACAGTTTGTGTCACTGGTGTTATAAATCACCGCGGACACGAGAGGTTTGTTTATGAGCTTCGTGTGACATCGGAGGGGTGCCTGAAGCAACTGTCACTGAAGATGAGGGTGATATCAGATCGGATCGAGAGCCTCGGCGGCGGCGGCGGCGGACGGCTGCAGGCGGCGTGACGGATCGGGCGGTTACTGTAATAAGTCATCCGTGGCTCCTGCGGTTTCGACGTGCGACGCGGACACGGACGCCGCAGCGGATCCTTGTGACTGCGCTTCCTTGTTTTCCCCGACGCGCGCCGCGCACCATGAGTTCAGTCACGGATTTAGCGGACGGAGCCGATAATTAGTCACGTTCGAATCGAATAAAGCTTTAAAGAAGAAGAAGAAGAAGAAGAATCAAACAGCGGAGCTTCACCGACGTCACATCGTAAAAAAAAGGGTTTATTTATCAGGACAGACATGAGTTGTTAGTTCCAGGAAAAGCTGGTTATGACTGAGTGAGCTTCTCCCCTCCTCCCCCCTCCTCCTCCCCCCTCCTCCTCCCCCCTCCTCCCCCCAGAAATGCTGATGTAGCACTCGTCTACATTACATTGATTAAGCATCATAGATCCTTATCGATCCGGTGTAAACTGACAACAACTACAGTGTGGTTTACACACACACACACACACACACACACACACACACAGAGTCAGGAGGAAGTACACTGCAAAGACATTACAGTTATTCAGACGCTTGTTAATAAATAAATAAATAAATAAAAAAGGTCTCTTGTCCCTTTGAGAGTTGTTTCACCTTGTTCTGGAAAGAAGGGATGACGAGGCACAAAAAAAATAAAAAGACTCATCCGGGTTTCTTCAAGTACAAGCAAAAAAAAACCAAACAAACACATTTTAAGTGTAACGTTCATTAAATCAACTAGAAATGTGGATTCACTTCATCTAAACGACACATAACAGCAGCAGAGCCGGAGTCTATCGCCACAACAACAACAACATTTATCAATAAATCATCTTACCTCATCCTCATCATCCTCTCTGCTAAACAAACAAACAAAAAAAAAAAAACTCAACTGGTCCTCTTCACATCACAAGTCTGACTTTACACACCGTCGTCATCATCATCACAACAGCCTCCCTGAAGAAGACGCTCCTCCTCGCGCTCCTTACGTGCTGTTGTTTAGCCTTTAGTAGCATGTTAGCTTCAGGCTGGGGCGTGTGTGTGTGTGTGTGTGTGTGTGAGCCTCACATGCAGCAAGAGGAGAGAGAGGAGAGAGAGAGAGGTGACGGAGAGGAGAGGAGAGGAGAGGATCGCATCACACACACCGCTCGAGCAACCACCAGCTACAGAAAGTGGATCACCTCCTTCTTCTTAATTTAGACGGTCGGTGTGTGTGTGTGTGTGTGTGTGTGTGTGAGAGCATCACATGTCTACTGCGTCTACTACACACACACACACACACACAAAATCAAGGACAAATGCCAATGTCCTGCTATAACTCTCCTCCCTCTCTCCATCCATCCTCCCCCTCCTCCTCTCTCTCTGCTGCAGTCCTATAAATGTAAGAAAAAAAAAAAAAAAGGTGCCTCTTTAAAGCGCCTTAAATCATTAAAGACGACACGTTAACCACACAAACACACACATCTGATTTCTTTTAAATATCTCTCACCATATGCAAAATAAAAAAAGAAGCCAACACGCTGTAGTGAAAAGACAGAAATCCTAAAAATGTTTTTTTTTTTAAATGTTTAATAAGCGTTCAGAGCAGCTCGTTTGTACGGTTTTGGTGTTTCGATGTCTTAAATATTCATAAAACCGCATAATGAAAATGTAAATGTGACGCTATTTAAGTTTTAATGACAACTTAGTGAGTTCAGTGTATTTTTAAAAAGAAAGTTCAGATGCAGTAAAAGCTCTCAGGAGGGAGAAGAAGAGGGTTTGTGGACAAATGTCGGATATTAAACCAGATTTATTTGTTGTTTTTAAGTCATTTGGGGGAGGAGGGGAGGGGGAGGAGGGGGGGTCTGTAAACACAACACTGACCTTATATGATGTTATCAAGCTGATAACAGGCTCATCAGGGAAACAGTTGCTTATTTACTCATCAGGCAGATTCATGTGTCCAGCTGATGACAACAATGTTTTTACTCTCTTTTAATCTCCTGAAGGGAAATATATATATATCGCTAATGACGGCGAGACTGAACCGAAACAGCTGTATGAAGACGATGAAGACGGTCTGTGAAGCTGGTTTCATCTCTGGACTGTGTGTAAAGTCAGCCGTCGTGTCTATAATGTGAATTCCTGGATGTTTAATGTTTGTCTGCAGTGAAAGTGAAGTGAAGCAGCGTCACATGACATGATTAAGATCCATCTGAAGGTTATAAATGCAGTTGGGAGATCAATACTCTACCACTTATATCTTCAGGATGTTTGATTTGAAAGAAGAAGAAATTATGATTGTTAATTATTCTAATTATCCGTTAACGCCCGCCGCCGCTCTTTCATCCGTTTCTATCTGCGGATGTCTCTCGTTTTTTTTTCTGAGACTCTGAGTCTGTATTGATTATTTTGTCAGACTGATTGTTATTTGTGGTGCTTTTCTCTCCCTCGTACCCTCCCGGTGCTCCACTCTGCCAGCTCGCTCCGTCTGCAGCCGAAGCCGAAGAGCGCCGCGACGCTCCCCCGACCGAGGCCGATGACCTCACCGCACGCTCCTCCGACAATCAAAACCGTTTCTGCCGATTCATTTTAAAAGAGCAACGACCAATGGAGGAAACTCCAACACTCAGCCAGCCGACCAATGGTGTAACTTCATCACTCAGCGACTCAGTCAGTCAGACACGATTGATCAGTGCAGCTTTAAAGGTGTTGTGTACATCAATCTAACACATCTGAAAACAACTCGATTTCAGTAAAGAACCAACAAAACGTGTGTTTTTTTTCTACCTGATGTTTCTCTTTAACATCTAAACCCAAACACTTCTGTCAGTTAATCCTCTGCGAGCGAGTGAACGCTTCATAAAAGGGAACAGCGGACACTGATTGTCGTTTACAGACAGGGAGATGACGCTCTTTGTCCACCAACGGAGGAAAATAAACGAACTTCTGTCCACTAGAGCATAAAAAAAGCTTCTTAGCACTGCGTCTTCCTCCAAAGAAACACATATATAATTAAGTTGAACATACACAACAGTTTGATCAATAATTCACAGCTGATTCTGAACGACTACTGTAAACAAACTGTACTGTTTTAGTTCATTATTTCCCTTTAAGGACACTGAAACCATCTTCACACACATCCAGATGAGTTTCAAACATGTTTCTGTAGAAGTTAAAAAAAAAAAAAAAAGTTGAAGTGAACCTTTTTCGTGGCTGAGCCGGCTCTCCGATCAGACCCAACCACCACGGGGGGGAGGGGGGGGGGTTTGCTTTTGCTTACCTCTGTGTATACTATCGAAGCAGATGACGCACACGCGAGCCTCCTTCTCCAGGTACTTCAGCTTACACTTCCTGTTGCAGCACACGGCGCAGTAAACCTGCCAAGAGCGGAGAGAGAGAGAGAGAGAGACGGTGAGGAGATGACAGATGTGCTACGGAGCGACTTAGGTGTTGGACGGTAAATCCGCATCAACAAGAGGACGACGGGACGGGTTGTTTACGTCCACGCATGTTTGTGTGTGTCTGGTGGTGGCGTGAACAACAACACCTCTTCACACAGTCCCTCCCTCTCTAATGCTGTTTTAATCACTGGCCTTAAAGGACTTAACTCCAGCTTTAGGACACACGGCTCAGTACAGATCTATAGGAGGGCTGCGGGAAGAACCGCTGACTCATGCTCTCCTCTTTTTCTTTTTTTTTTTTTTTTTTTTCTCTCCATGAATGCACCGCGCTATATTTGGAGCCGGGACATAATCTGTTTTATTTCTAAAGAAAAGAAGAAGAAGAAAAAAAAAAAACACGCCAACTTCATGAGAACTTTCACTTCCATCTGACTTTAAATAGTGTTTAAAAAAAAAAAAAAGTGTCTAACTTCTTGTTTTATATCTCCAGTTATACAAACAGCAGAAAAAATAAATAATCATGTTTAAAAAAAGAAGATAAAGGGAGCTGATTTACTGTATTTTGGTTAATTTAGTTAAATCATATTTATAGACATGAAGGCTCTTAAACACCAGGTGCAAATCTTAACGTCCCAGAAGGATTTCAATTATATCTGAAGCATTCCTCGAGTCACACACACACACACACACCTCACAAAAATCTAAACACTGTAGACACTAGAATCAGACTGTGTAGTTTTGCTTTCTAACCGTTTCCTCGTGATTTTCTGTTCATTCAACCGACCAGTCAGGTGCCGTAATTCGTTCAAAATGTAGAACATGTGGAGTAAAGTATGGAGAATATTTTGCAACTACGCAGTGTGCTTTGGGTCAAGAAGTTAAGATACTTAGAGCTGCAACAATTATTTCCATTATTAATAAATCTGCAGATTATTATCTTGATTAATTGTTTAGTCTGTAAGGTTTTAAAAATATACTTCTTGGTCTTTTCCCAACCAACAGTTATTATCCTGCATGACAAAGAAAAGCAGCAACTCCTCACATTTAAAGGAGTTAAAACTATCAAATGTTTAGCTTGAAAAGTGACTAAAATGAAAATAGCGTCTTATTAATTTCCTCCATATCGACTAAACCGTTAACCATCTAATTGTTGCAGCTATAAAAACACTTAACTCTCGTTTTGCATCGAGCCTTTTTAAACACGACATAAACGCCGTCCTATCAGCTGCAGACGTACCTTCCCGCAGGCTCGACAGTGATGCCTCCTCTTGGTAAAGGTGAATCTCTGGTAGCAGTTCATACAGTTTGGAGCTTCGGAGTCCGGCACCCATGCGGGCTGCCTGCACCCGAGCTCCTCCGCTCCGTCTCTCTTCCAGTTCACCGCCCTGGCGCCGTCCGAGGGCGGCTCCCCGGGGTACGGCGGCGGCTCCGACAGCTCGTCGTAGCCCGCGCTGTAATCCTGATGCTCCTGAGCTGCGTATATCGGGCTGACGTTGGAATGCTCTTCTACGAGGCCGGGGCTTGTGGGAGAGCGGTCCTCGGCCTCCGCTGCGGCCTGCTCCTCCTCTTCCTCTCCCGCTGGTTGACATCTGGCAGTTTGGCAGTGTAGCTGTTTAGGTCTGGCGCCTCCATAGGAGGGCTGCTGATCGGAGCTACTGCTGTACTGGGACTGGGAAGTGTTGCTGGTCAGGGAATGGTTTCCCTCGGAGGAGAGTTCTGGCTCTTCTTGACACGATAGTGACGGAGCGTCGGGGTTTAAACTTCCTTCTACAGAGACGCAAATCGTTCTGTCGCTCTCCGGAGAGGCCAGGCCGTCCAGTTCCTCTCGTCTGGCCCGGCTACAGATCCTCAGTTCCTCTTCTGCCAGCCTGTCCTCCGGATCCCCGTTGGGTTCTGAGAGGCTCTCGGGTTGTGTGAAATCGCCAGAGCCGCCGCTGCAACAGGAGACGCCGCCCCTGCTCTGCTCCGCCTCCGTGTGCGCCTGCAGGAACGCGTCCAACTCCTCGTCCGTCACCAGCATCTCCGCCTGGTCGCTCTCCGGCAGGTACTCGAAGCCGAACTCGGGGGGATCCACCGGGCTGGGCTCTGAGGGGAGGTCTGCTGGAGGAGGGGCGGGTGGCGACGACGGCAGCCATGGCGGCGGGTTCGGGAGAGAGATGCCGCCCCTCCGGTGACAGTCGGCCCGCTGCGAGCTGCTGCGAGGCACAGACTCCCGAATCAGCGGGTTCCTCTGAGCGGGACCGGTTCTCCCGGGCTTCCAAGGCCGACAGGGAGTCTGCTTCTGTGCTCTCGGACGCGTCCGCCTCTTCACGCAACTCCGGAGCTTCCCCCGACTCGTCCTCGGCGGTCTTCGGGCTCACCAGAGCTCCGCACATGGATACAGCGATGGGCAGGCACGACAAGCCCACCGCCTCGCTCTCTGAGGCCGCTGCGTTTACAGACTCTCCCTCACATAACTCCAAGGTTTCTTTGGACTCGTCCTCTTTATTCTCCGAGGTCGTCGTTGTGACTTCTTCACTGTTGTCAGCGGGCGCGGCGCCCTCTGGTTGACAGCGGTCTAAAGAGGCGTCCGCTGCTTGGTTCACGTCCTCACAACCCTTCTCCTCTCCGTCAGCTGACTCTGTGGTTTTCAGTGACGGTGACTCGTCTGTGGACTCGCAGCTCGTCTCCACGGCAGCGGGGAGGATGACGTCCAGCAGGCAGAGCGAGGCGGAGTATCCCCCGACGTGTTCCCCGACTGCAGAGGCTTGCTCTTGCTTAGAGTCGCTACCGCTGGCGCTTTGGCTCAGCCCGCCTCGCAGCTCCTCTCCACGTACGCTCACGACGGGGCTGCTGAAGTCCACGAGCAGCGTCTCCTGCTGCTCCTCCTCCACCACCTCCTCTTGCTCCTCCATTTGCTTTTCCACCACGTCCAGCTCGCTGAAAGCATCATGGCTGTTGGCCCGGACCAGGATGGCCGAGCTCGTGTCGTTCACCAGGTCGCACACGGGCTTCAGCGCCCGATCGGGGCAGGGAGGGGCGGAGCTTTTAGCGGGCCTTCGGTCCACGGAGGAGAGGAGGTCCACTCCGGTGAGAGGCTGACCTTTGACCTCTCTGTCGTCAGCGCCGCGGTTGTGGCCGGCGGAGCTGTCGGGACAGCCGGTGGCGGAGCCATAGTGAAGGGAGTTGAGGTCGGGGAGGTTCGTCGGTGGGACGGGAGACGCCTCGGAGGGTAAACACTGAGGGCCCAGAGAGGAGAAGGGGTACGCTGGAGGCTTCAGGAAAACAGATTTGCATTCATGCTCCTCTGTGATTAAAAAAAAAAAGTCAGATAAAACTTTAAAATGATCACTTGGCTTCGCAACAACACACACGTTTAAAAAAATCACAGATCAGATGTTATCATACACGTGTTTCCTGAATAATCTCACCAGTGTTGAGCTCAAAGTCGTCGAGCAGTTTGTCCAGATCACATACTGCCGCCTTGAAGAAGCTGTCCATGCTGGGCTGAAACAAAAGGGCCCTTGATCCCCTCCGATTCCTAGAAATAAAACAAAAATACTTGTAATTCTGAGAAGAGAACGTATGATTTTTTTTTTTCTTCCCTTTTTCTCCCCTCAAGTCTTTTTTGCTCTTTTGATTTAAAAAAGCTGTCCTTAAGGAGCCAGAATCTAGGTCAGTTCTTGACACGTTAACCCAGTTTGACACTGGCGGAGAATTCATCTTTTTGGCAACACCTGTTTGGAAAAGTAAAACAAAAAGGAAAAGTACTGAAAAAGAAAAGGACGTGTGTGTGTGTGAAAACTCCACGAGGTGACACCAATTACTCGCTTCACGCTGACATCATCAGGCTTCATAATCTGATAACCTGCAGGTAACAAACCACGCCTCAGATCTGTGTGTAAATAATTACGAACAACACAGCAACAGACTGAAGACGACACACACACACACACACACACACAGAGAGGCGTACAGACGTTACTCTGAGCTGCTGATAAGATTATAAACTTCCAAGCTTTGGCCGACACACATATTTTGCAGCTTTCAGAGGATGTTTATTCTGTTTACAGTCAACGGTAACGTGAATTTGAGACTTTCAAGTACAACTTTTAAACTACACCACAATATTGTATTACACTCCTGTTAAGTTAAGTTAATCATTCATATTTTACAACACATCCTTGTTTGTCTTTACAACAAAGCCAAATTCAACACTCGACATCTAATTCTAGATTAGTGTACGGTATATTTTAGTTGCAGGTACGATGTACAAACTGCATGAAGAACTGTCTCTGTTATCTTCACACAGACTGAGAGTTTCACAACAAACATACTGTGTTGCATCATGTGATTTCTTTTTTTTTTTCTAATGTAATAACCAGCTACCGTATGTATTCGTCATTCTTACTGACAGAAATGAATCAGCCGAGTTCTGCTGTCTCGGGGAAAAAAATGGTTTCTACAAGATTATCTAAGTGCAGCATTTCTCATTTAATTCAGTATTATCTACAATACCATTTCTATACATTGAGACTTTTTTTTTTCTCCACCTGAGGGTAATATCATGACTTTCCTTTTCTATGTCGCTACAGGAGCTACGCCGTCTACTTTTTTTTTTAGACGGCCTGCAAGCTTTTTCAGCTGAGCAAGCTACAGAAAGCACAGCGTGACCGAGAATCAACTTTTGTCCAGAGGGGAAATATTAATATTTATGTTCTCAACTGGCATTAAAAAAAAAAGGGAAAAAAAAGAGCTGCGTTAAGTTTGGTTTAAATCCTAAACACGTTAACGATGAATCCTCCCGTGTGCACGCAGTTAGGCACGGAGTTCCACAAGGTTCTGTTCTTGGACCCGATTATATTCATTGATGAAGCCAGATGAAACCAATCAGTTAGCTTAAATTCCAAGCATGCCTTAAGGACATAAAGGAGCTGGATGACCTGCAGTTTTCTGCTACTAAAACTCTGAAGATATTGTGCTTGGTCCTACACATCTTACGAAACATCATCTAATGATTTAGCTACTCTAGACGGCCTTATGTGTCCTTTAACTCCCACATAAACAAATTTCAGGGGCTGCCCTTTTCACCTACATAATATTACACCACATAATATTTCTTTTTGTTCCTAGAGTCTCCAAAAGTAGAACAGGAAACACCCCCTCTAACATTTAAGAGTAGGCTTAAAACTTTCCTTTTTGATAAATCTTATAGTCAGGGACGGCTCAGGCTCGCCTTGGACCAGCCCCTAGTGACGCTGTTATAGGCCTAGACTGCTGGGGGGGACTTCCCATGATGCTCTCTCACATCCTCTCTTGGCGTCTTCCCTTGTAGTTTCTCTCCTGACACCCCCGCCATCCTGCCCACTACTACCATTATTATTAGTCATGTTTTATTAGTAGTATTGTTGTTATTATTATCATATTTGTTGCGGTGCTTCTCTGTGTGTCTCCCTCTCTCTCTATCTCTCTCTCTCCCCGCCCTCCCCCACCCCTCTTTCTCTCTCCACCGGTCCCGGCAGATGGCCGCCCACCTAGAGTCTGGTCCTGCCTGAGGTTTCTTCCCATTTAAGGGGAGTTTTTCCCCTCGCCGCCGTTGCCAAGCGATTGCTCACGGGGGTAGTCGTTGGGTCTCTGTAAAATAAAGAGTACAATCTAGACCTGCTGAGATAACTTCTTTTGTGATTCGGCGCCGTATAAACACAACTGATTTGACTTCTTCACGCCTAAAGGTGATACGTAAGCCGCAAACAAACCGTCTGTGATGCAACATAAGGAAGAAACATACAGACGGTGACAAGCATCGGGAAGAAAAGTGTCATGATGATGTGCTTTTATGGCACATTAGGACTCTCCATCATGTACTGTCTGGTGAATTAGCGCCTGCAATAGTCCACAACAACACCCGTGAAGCTTCAAGTGTCTGGATGTGCGGATCCCTCCAACACAGTCAATCATACGATCAATAATAAACGTAACAATCTCCAGGCCAAATCATACTTGATACCTATCACCCCACGCCAAGACAGGGCAGAGAAGAAAAGCCAAAGTCCTCTCTTTCCTTTAAAACCAGATTCAAGGAATGTCAGAAATGGGTTAATAATACTGGGAATAAAAAAAAAATAGGCCAATTTCTAGGAAAGCAAATATCAAATATGGTTGAAAATAACTCACTTAAAAGAGAAGGCAAACATCAAATACTTCTAAAAGTCAGTCCCTTGATGAAGAGTAGACTGAATGTCCAAAATGAGAAGCAGTTTCCTTTAAAAACCTTAAATCTATAATTTATATCGTTTAAAGTATAGCCAAAGATAGATCATTTATTAGTTAATAGTTAAATGAAGTTCTAGATGATGCTCCTGCTATTAGGAATCAAACAGATTACATTTGAGTTGTCTGAGATTTTTAAATCAGATGACAGACTTCCCCAGACATTATAGAAACGAACTGTAAACGTTTACATATTAACAACCACCGTATCTATAAAAGAAGCGTTAGGTTGTAGAAGACTCACAACATCCAAGGACAGCGAGGAGCTCTGAACCGCTGGTGTAACCTCCTCTTTCCACAGGACAACATGTGTCTATGCGGTTAAATTTAGAAAACAACTTTATTCCTCTCTCTCTCTCTCTCTCTCTCTCTATGTCTCTCATCCACCAATAAACCTCTCTGTACTGTTGTGTCACGCAATAACAGGTTACCAATGGAAGTTATATATGGATGGGAATGAGGAAGTCAGTCTTCCTAAATACATGTCTTGCAGTGTATCATCACAGTAAACAAAAAAAAAACTTCCATATTTTTCCACAGTAATCAGTTGTCAGTCTTTTTTCTCACCATGAGTAAATATTAAACTCTTTTTTTCCCCCAACTTTAAAGATGTGTTAAGACAAAAAGTGATGTGACTTTTCCACCAATAAAGTTCAATTACTTTGTTATAAATCTGTAAAATTACATCTAGACCCTTTTTGTAAGAAACTGTAAGAAACCACTGGTTCAATCTTTAACAAGATATTGTATTTTAAAGATCCTACATCTAAGAATTATCAATCAATTTACATTTTTAATTCTTTTTTTAATTGCTAATGAGTGGACGGGTTGCTCCCCCGCCAGAGCTCGCTGAGCCTATCAGTATTTAGTAAATACAATTGGTGTAAAAAAAAAAAAAAAAAAAAAAAAGTTGGTGGTTTGTAGGTCAAGTCAGGTTCAAGTGGATGATTAACAAATATTTCTGAGTGGTGCGGATTGACTTTCACCAGCAAGCAGCCACAGTGCAACAGGAAGTGTCGTGTTTATGTTCGAGTGTGTAAGCGTGCAAACAAACACATATACACATGCACACGGAGGGAGTAGCACAGCTGTCTCGGTGTAAGAAATGTTTTGCCGAAACACGGTGCAAAGCATAACATTAGAGCTCTTTTATGTCAATGTAAGAAGTGTACGTGACGAAAAGAGACAACACCTGCAAAAAAGTCTTGATGCCGTTAAGTGAGTTGTTGGCTGCAGTTCATTTAACGGCCACCGGTGTCACTAATGAGAAGGAGTTTCTGATACCTACATACAGCACCTTTAAAAGCTTGTTATATTATCTACTGTGTCAAATCTTCTGAGCAGTAACTACAGCTGTCAGATCAATATAGTGGAGTAGAAAAGACAATATTTCCCTCTGAAATGTAGTGGAGTGCAACTAAAGTGGCATCAAATGGAAATACAAGTACCTCAAAATTGAGTTGAAGTACACTACTTGAGTAAAGGTACTCTCCATCCCTGCTTTAAAGCTTCACTCTAAAAAACATCACACTTGTCAAGTCTCCACAAAACACCAAAAAAAAAAAAAAAAGAGGGCAGCTTGGATTTGACATTTTTCCAGGATGAAGTCGGACGGACGTCTGGACCGTTTAAACCGCTGACGTTAGCAGGTAAGATTAGCAACTCCTAACATATCACCATAACAAACACACTGACACTTAGCTTGAACGTTAATTATGTGGCTGTTAGCAGCTAACTAACAGTTTATACCCCCGAAACTAGTCAGCCACCGATACACAACCTGTTGTTTGTCACCTGGTGGCGACTAAAGCAGGTGTAGCTAAAGTTAACATTAGCCTGTTAGTTAGTTATTGGAGACGTTAGCTGGCTAAAGTGGCTAGCTAACCTGGTTTATTCCATAACTCCGACGTCGTCCTCAACGGTAACGCTCATCTTCCGTGTCGACAAAGGAGCAACGGTCGCCGGTATGGTCGTTTCATCCTGTGATAAGACCCGTTAAAGTTGTTTGGTGAAGCCTGTCGCTGTTTGGATGAGTTTTTATTGAAGATGTGTAAATGCTCCACTCAAGCGGCCATCTTGAACAGACTGTCGGGAGGTCACAGGATCCGCTCAGCCTCGGTGCTGGAAGCCAGCCCACCTCCTAATTACACCGCACACTAACACTGCAATTATTCCCCAGAATGAAACGGCAATCATATACTGAAATAATTAGGTGATATGCGTAAATACAGATGTGTATGTCCTGTATGTGTATTCATATATACACATAAACACATTCTTAAAAAAAGAGCAAACAAACGGCACAGTTGAAAACAACACAATAACACAAGTTTCTGCAGAATAGGCTACAGTTTATAATGTTGACACTTTTAACAACACACATCCTATTTGACCTCAAAAGACAACACCAACACAACAAAAGCAAAACAATCCAAAACAAAAACATCTTACCTGTCCTGTGCCCTCTCCTTCTATAATGTTTTATTTGTTCACTTGTTGTTTTTTAACTTAAGTGTTCTACATGTTTGTTCCATGAATTCACACCTCAGACTGAAACATAGAGACTTTTTACATCAGTTCATGCTGACTTTCTCTTTCAAGATTATAGTTAAAACGACCAATACAAGATGTAAATAAAATAAATAAGCTCATGAATAGCAGATAAAATGCCAATAAAGGAACAAACCTTGAATATAAAAGGGATAAAATGTGCAAAATACATGAAAGTGGATATAAAATTACTAAAATGTTGATGCTTTTTCTTTCTTCTTTTAGGCAACACACATTAGCCTACAGTGTATCAGCCAACTGACTTTATTTTTAAAAGGTTTCTGATATTATATTGACCTAACAATACTTGAAATGTTACAATTTGCAGCCTTTACTAAATAATTAAACTGTCACTATCGTCACTATAATCCAGGGGTCAACCTGTTACTGATTGTCGAGACACATTTTTGTGTGTTGTCAGTGTTACTTGAGTTCTTGTGTCTCTTGCTACCTTCATAAAATAAATAAATAAATGTCCTGTTTACCTACAACCTGTACCTGGTAACCTGATCTCCTTCCAGTCCTTCTAAGTAAACTGACTAAAACCAAACCTGTTTACTTCTGCATCTGCATCAACTATTACTGACAACAAGTCTGAACTGTAAGAAGATGATACAGCTTGAGAATGGTTGACTGTAACTTGGGGCTGCTGTACGTTAACATGTCAGCTGTTTAACACATCTAACTATTCAAAGATTGCAAATTAAAAAAAAAAAATCATCTGGTGGATATAAATACTTTGTCTTCTCTAGTTTTATTTCTAAGTTTCAATCACTAGTAATTAAGATTTCCACCTTATATCATTAAAGGATTGTTGTTTTTTCTTCAGAGCTGCAGTGAGTTTCAGGTTAAAACCATCTACCTGATCATGACTTTACTTTCCTTCTCCCTCTGTTGTATCCTTGTGTTTCAGGTTCGTCTTGATGTTTCCTCTTTGTAAACATTCACTGTCAGTTTCTCATGACTTTTGCCTCGTCGTTTTCAAAATAAAGTTAATGTTCTCAGGTTAATATCCAAACTAGCAGGTGTCAAACTAGCAACAGTATGTTTTTGCTCAGTGTCACAGGTCTAAGACAACTTTTTAAAACAGACTTTTTATTAGTCACATCAGAGCACAGATGCTAACTGATTTAGCTTCTGATAGACGTTGTGGGAAGTTACCAGAGTGAGGAGTCTTTGGAGGTGGCAGAGCATGTGACCCTGGAAAGGATAAGTGAGTATAGATAATGGATGGATGGACAGAGATTTCCACTCCATTTACCCCAAACACCTTTCCCCCCCTTTTAACAGTGATGTTAGCTTTTAATTTGCCATCTGACACAAACTGCAGCCTCGTATCTTAAAAGTAAAAAAATAAGATGATGCATGATGGTGACTGTAAACACAATATGTTGAAGTACAGTAGGTGGATGTTGTTTTTTTATAAAAGAGCTTAATCTGCTAACATTTGTCTAGCAGAAAAGTTAATATAAGATGCTTGAAATGTTTTCTTATGTCTCTTTCAAAGGAAGTAAAACCATGTAAAGCATTAATAAGATTTGACATCACTGTGTAGTAACACTTTATAACCATTAGATGGCAACAGTGTCCTGTCCTGCGGTCCTCTGCAGCAGCTTTGCCCTCTGCTACTGCGACCCCTTTCACATTTTATGCATTTTCATAAAACAGCAGCTGTTTAAATCGAAGCCAAAAAAAACTGCTGAAATGTCAAAACAAAAATAACTCGCTGAATACTTCCAGAGTAAATGTTGCTACAGTTTCTAAACTTAGAGAATGAAATACATTTTAAGTGTAACTTTGATGTGGCTGAGATCTATTTATGAAAGAAAGGAGAGGTGAAAGATTACAGGAGTATTTACATGGACTTTATGTTAAAGATCCAGCAAATGCAGGAAGTTAGAGATCAAATGCATCAACACCTCACTTCACAGATGACTCTACTCCTTCTCCCTCATTAAAAACTGAGAATTGAGAAGTTTCCACAAGATGCCTCCTGCTTCACTATAACGTTCATTCTCAGTGTTTGTTCACTGGAGGCTTCAAGTTTCCACATCACGCTTTTGTAAATTGAAAATTGGACCAGGATTGGCTTCCAGACTGTTTGTGATGTCATGAATCCATCTCATAAGCTTTTTTTTTTTTTTATTAATGAACACAGAGAAACTTCACTCACCATCTCTGCACACACATCATCCTGCACAGTAAAGCTCAAACTGTAGGAACAAGAAGAGAAAAAAAAAACACTTTTGACTGAAAGGACACTTTAATTTTGTGTATATTTTTGACTGTTATGCACCACAACACCAAGGGAAATCCCTCATATGTGCAATAAACCTGGCTCTGACTCATTAGGGCAGTGGTTCTCAGCCTTTGTGGTGGCTAAGACCCCCAAATTGACACATATCAGCTTGTGAAACTGTATTCAATAGGATGTGGTCTCAAGAATCCCCATCTGATTTAGTTATTTCATAACTGTCTAAACTGTAGATTGACAAATTAACAGGGAAGTGAAACCTAACAGAACAGTAATTCTTATATATTCTCTCACTGAGTTAACGTCTAGTCAATGAAATAATATAAATAAAATATTCTCCATTTTTCTTGGGAACCCCTGCAACCTGAAAACCGCTGCTTTAGGGCTCCATATTACAGAGCACCTAAAGTAAAAAAAAATGTTTGTTCTTTTTTAATCTTGTGTGCACAAGTTATTATCTTGTGTGTACAAGATAATACAGTAAAGGCATGATAGGCCTATGCTTTGAAGACCACGGGGGTAAGTTGTGTTTATAGCCTTTAATAGGTTGTTGATTTCTCAAGTATGTTAGAAACATGGCAGCATTCATTGCTTTATTTAAACAGTTTGTTATGTTTTTGACAGAACCCTGAAAGTCCCAAAAGTTGGTAAATATTTGTATGTTGATAATAAGATACAAGATAACTTATAATAACAATAATATCTTTATTTATATAGCACCTTTTGAAAACAAAGCTTACAAAGTGCTTTGACAAACAAAGCAAAAACAGAACAATGCAACAGATCTGACCTTAAAAAAAAATGGTGGTGAAAGACAAAGAAAGACAATAAAGAAATGATAAAAAAAAAAAACTTAAAAGAAAGATGACCAAAAGACAACATTAAATAAAAGCAAGTCTGTAGAAATGGGTTTAAAGAAGCGATTTAAAAGAAGTTACTGAATCTGCGAGCCTTAGCCTTATGTGTATTTAAATGTATACATATTTGATCTTTTTTTTTGTTTCTATTTTTATTTTTTTTTATTTTCTAATGGGAAGCACTTTGAGCTGCATTCTGTATGAAAGG
The DNA here is from genome assembly GCA_029490765.1 of Euthynnus affinis. Taxonomy (NCBI): domain Eukaryota; kingdom Metazoa; phylum Chordata; class Actinopteri; order Scombriformes; family Scombridae; genus Euthynnus; species Euthynnus affinis. The sequence continues at coordinate 25,351,606 of CM055855.1, forward strand.
TGCTATACAAATAAATTTTATTATTTTTATTATTATTATTATTATCATTATCATTATTATTTGTATTATTATTATTATTATTATTATTATTATTATCTCATCATCAGGCAGGTCGTTCCAAATTTTCCAAAAATTTAAAATAAATAAATAAATACAATAAATAAATAATGATAATAATAATAATAATACCATTTTTTGGGGGGACTCTTGGGACTCCATACATTATAACTTTATTAATCCTGGAAATAAACTGCGCCCTCCGGACCGGCAGGTGGCGGTAATGCGGAAGGACGCCGCGTGCCATCCAGCTACCATCATCACACCCAAAAGAAGTCGACGAGGAACGGAAAGAAACAGGAAGAAGAAGACGACCAAATCGGTACCACAATGACTTCGACCAGGAGACTAGGCAAGGTAAAAAAACGTCCAAATTACCGGTTTTACTCCACTTCAACAGGGCTTAAACTACTCGTATCGTCCGCGTACGCGCGTCTAAACACGCATCGTCCAGCAGAAAACGCCGCGGAGCCGAGTGTTTGGCGTCCATCTGTCCCGACAAAATGAAAGGATAATGACGTCCGACAAACGGTAGAGAAGGTAACGAGTTAACCGCTAGTTTTTTGAGACGTGATTCAGCACTCACAGAGAGCCGTTAAAGAGATAACACAGAGTCTTACAACACGGGGTGGTTGTTGTTGCTTGTTTCTTCAATCCTAGAAAAAAGGGGGATAGCGGGGGTGGGCGTTTTTTTTTTGTGTGTGTTTTTTTTAAACACCTTTTCTCGGTGAAAACTAACAGCTCGCTGGGTTTTAACGCGCTGTCACCGTCTGAAAGGCTTAAAAACATGGAGACTTTGGGGTTGGGACGTGACGTCAGCCCTCAGCTGGGCGATATATCACACGTTAAACCATCATATTGTGAATTATGACCAATTACAGTCACTGTTAAGTCACGATTAGCGCTTTAATATGTGTATAAATATAAATATACGATGGTGAAAAACGCGTTGTAGGGGAGAGGGGCTGGAAATGGAAAGTGAATGAGTGGCTGCTCGGGTCCTTCAGTTTCTGTATGACTCACTTTTTTTTTTTTTTTTTTTTTTTTTTTTTTAAAAAGATTTGGTTTTGTTTTCTGTCGTATTCAAGGAAAGAAAAATGTGACAGGAATTCCCCCACTGGAGACTGGAGGAGAGTAATTAAGTACTTTTACTCAAGTATAGTTTAAAGCTGCTTGTACATGAGTTATTTCCGTTTTATTCTTCCACTTCACCACATTTCAGTAGGAAATATTGTACTTTATACTCCATACCATGTCATAAATTCTGTCCTGTTATTGTCATGTGTGTTGTTTTTGTTTGTTTGTTTTTTACTGGTGTCATAGTTCACGGTGTCCTTCCTGGTTCTATCACCTCTGGACTGCTTTTAGTGCCTGTCATTAAGGACGAAGGCTGGTAAACTAAATAGCTATGGATAATTATAGACCTCATTGCCCCTGCTGGTATTCTCTCCAAAGAGCCGGAAAGAATCCAGTTAACCAGGTTGGAAATGTTTGTTCTCACCACTCCATATTCAGGAAAAACATGCCACTGATGTTTTATTTTTTTTTTTAATGCTTGGAAATAGCTGCTAAATATGGATCAAAATCGCAATATTAGTTGAAAACATGTGTGTCCTGGCTTACACGTTATATAAAATCACACCTTTTTTTTTAGTTTTAATGTTTTTGATTGACTCTGATATCACAAATCATGTCAAATATCAGTTAAAATAATGAGAATTGTGCAGGTTTAGTTTTACTGATGCATTCAAAGGCTTCTCACAGAATAAATAATGCAATAATAATAATAATTAGTTAAGTAGGTTATACACTTCAACGGGGGCGATGCTGTATGTGTGTGTCCCTGTTTGATGTACATAACAGTGAATTTCATGTGTGTGTGTGTATGGATGGGTGTGACGCAGGCCGTCTTGTTGGAAGCTCAGTTATCTTGTGTTTGCTGATGACCCGGTAATGTTTAGTCTGGAGAGCGTCGGGCATGTGGCGGCGGCGGCTGCTGACAAGTGTGCAGCCTCTAATGACACGCAAGGAAATAAAACACCTTTGCTGTTTTCTCTCTGGTGATTTGAATGACAGAACTACACGCTCGGTTCAGCCTGTCGATCTTCTAAAATGTTCGTTATTATTATTATTATTATTATTATCTGGTGCGTTCTGCTCACCTTCGAGGTCGCGGCCTCGGGTCGCACCTCGGATGGCGCGCTGCCAGTCAGCCGGTCTCCGTCGCTCTCCGGCGGTTCCTACATGTTGAAGCGGCTTCTTCAGACATCTGCCGCACAGTCTCATGTGTCGCTCTGGTGAGTCAGAGCGGCGTCATAGAGGGTTTTAACCAGCCTGAAGGAGAGCCGCTCTCAGCCAGTGTTCATCCAGGAAACACCGGAGAATGATGAACATGATGAATTGTTGTGGGTTTTTATACTCTATATATGCTATGAATCCTCTAATGAGTCCAGAATAAAGTCTGGATTGAATTGAACTACATTTATCTGACAGCTTTAGTTACTTTTCACATGAAGATTTGACACAATGGATAATATAACAAGCTTTTAAAATACAACACATTGTTAAAGATGAAACCAGTGACGTCTTACAAAAAGCAGTGTGTAGTCGGGGTCACATTTCACATGTCTATGAGTTGTTAACAGCTCCACCAAATAGTGATTTTTCCCTCTAAACTTCTCACATGCTTTCATTTCAATAAATGTTCAAATGATCCAATATTTCAGCAAAAATCAAAGATTAGAAGAAAAGTCCAAAAACTGAAAACAGATTTGTTTATCAGCTGCAACAACTGTAATGATTTTGATAACTGGTTGTTTTTAGTCATTTTTAAAAGAAAAAAAACTACAATTCTCTGGTTTCAGACTCTCAAATGGATAAAATATGATCCAAATTCATATTTTGTGGTTGGTTGATGGTTTCTTTAGTCTTCTATGACAGTAAACTGAATATCTTTGGGTTATTAACTGTTGGTCAGGAGAAAACAAGACATTTGAGGTCGTCACCTTGGACATTTCTGCTCTAAACTTCTCACATGGTTTCATTTAAACAACTATTTGAGGCATAAATAAGTAAAACTACCCAATATTTCACAAAAAAAGAGCAAATTATGAAGGAAAAGTCCAAAAAACTGAAAACATTTGTGTATCAGAACTTTGTTTTTTCTTCTTTCCTCTCCCATTAATCATCTCACGACCCCTCAGATTTATCTGCTGACCCTTTGGAGGGGCCCCGACCCCTAGGTTGGGAACCAGTGGACTAAACTAGCTAACTGTATATAAAGTAGTGTAAACTAGCTCCACCTCCAGCAGCTACAACAGTAACATGCTGCTCTAACACTGATGCTTCAGTATTAATAATCTAATGATGTCATATATAATAATATATCAGTCAGAGGGACCAAACCACTACTTTTACTGCAACACTTTTACTACATATACTTTTCTGGTATTTCTATTGAATATTTCCTCCGCTCTTGTGATTAATGACATCACTGATAAGCGTCCTGTCGCCACTTCCTGATAATCTAGTTTTACAGGCTAACAGGTGAATGTTAGCGACAGGAAGTGAAAACTGATTTTACTCGCTGCTGTCGGGAAACAATAAAAACCGACTGACTGACTTTCTCTTCTGCATCATATGAAACTTCAGTTAAAAAAAAAAAAGAAACGAGCTCAGCTGTTGATTGGCTGGAAACATCACTGCAGCTTGATCAGAGGGATTATTGATCAGTTTAGAAGCAAAACTTAACTCACAGCTGTTCTGCAGGTTTTTCCACAATCCTCCAAAAGTCTCCTGAACATCTGCAACATCTGGTCTGTTTCAGGATAGAAAAGAAATCATTTGTGTTATTTAAAGTCTTTTTTTATTAACATGAATATTTTCCTAAATAAATATGCAGACAAACAAAAACACTTTTGTACAAAAAGTGCAAAAAATAAACGTTGTATTCTGGACGATCGATTGGACCAGATAAGATCAGATAAGACACGATAACATTTCTCATTATTTACTGATGTTTTATAGTTAAATGATTAACTGAGAAAACTGTAAATATGTGGATTGACGACTCTGAAAATAAAAAAACAGCTTATCAATCAGCTCTTAGGCAGTAAAGGACGAGCTCAGCTGAACACCTGAATACCTGAAACGTGTTGCGTATGTTCTGTAAACCAATCAGGAGTCAGCAATATTTAAGCCGCCGTCAATCAAACCTGATCGAACCACGCAGTCCTGATAAAGACGATGAACTGAACCAGAGTGTTAAACTCTCCATTAATAACATTTCTCTCTCTGAAATGAACATTAACTTTCTTCTTCTTTTGCTAAATAATGAACATTTACTGTTAAATACTTCTTCAGGCTCTTTAAAGCACATTTAAAACTGTTATAACAACACAATCTTAGTAAATATATCATAGAAGACGCATTATCAGCAACCAACTAAACACCGAAGCACAAAACTCTGATGTGGAAACACAGAAAACATTGTGTTTATATTATTAGAACATATAATATTTTAGCATTCATGTGAAAACTATGGAAGGATGATGAAGTGTGTGAGTGATGTCAGTGTTTACTGTGTGACTGGAGTCGCTCCATCAGGACCACATCACAGCTCCTGCAGGTCCCGCATGACGGCGGAGTTTCAGTCCCCCTGCTGGTTGATTAAAGCCTCACTGCTGTTGTTATTATTATTATATGTATATAGAAGTATATTCTCTATGAGTCAGAGCGTCCTGTGCAGCCTTTTAAACCCGCTCTGTGTGTGTGTGTGTGTTGTTTTTTTTGGCAGGAGCTCGATGACATCCGCAAATCTGGGATGAAGCATTTCCGCAACATTCAAGTGGATGAAGCAAATATTTTGAACTGGCAAGGCCTCATTGTTCCTGTAAGTACTGAAGATCTGCTAAAAATAAGAAGAAGCTGGAAAGATGAATAAAAAAATAAAAACTTCACTGACTGTCTGACTCCCCTCCTCCTCCCCCCTCCCTCCCTCCCTCCCCCCTCTGAAGGACTGCGCTCCGTATGACAAAGGAGCATTTCGGATTGAGATCATCTTCCCGGCCGAGTATCCCTTCAAGCCTCCTAAGATCACTTTCAAGACGAAAATCTACCATCCCAACATCGACGAGAAGGGTCAGGTGTGCCTGCCCATCATCAGCGTGGAGAACTGGAAGCCAGCGACAAGAACCTGCCAAGGTGAGGACCAGCTCCTTCCTGCTGTCCGACGTCTCAGCTCGGCTATAAGCAGTGTTAATAATAATGTCTGAGCTGTGTTAATGTGTTGGTGGTGGCTCGTAGTGATGAACCTACAGAGGCTTTACGGAGCATCATAGTTGACTTTCAGCTGGTTGTTTCTCTGTTTAGCTGCGACTTTTACTCTCAGCGGCTCTCGTAGTGTCGTTTTAGGCCGCAGCAGGCGAACGGACGCGGTTAGCTGTAGACTAGCTGGTAGCATTTAGCAGCTAAAGAGCCAGATATTTCCCTCAGGAGATGTTTGAGAGTGAAAGATTGGACTTAGATTCACCAGACGGACAGAAACACCACTTTAAATGAACGATAATGTTGCTGCGTAACTGCTGGATGTGGAAATAAAAGCAACTGTTTGCTGACAAGTTCAACGTATCAAGCTTAAAAGCTGCTGATGTGTCAGTGTTGTGTTCACTGCAAGATTTTCATGATATTAAACTCCATTTCTGGCTGTTAAACGTTCAGCTGACCCAGAGAGACGTTCTGCATAACAAACATAAGCAGTCATGTGACCCAGCAGCAGCAGCATCTTCTTCTTCTACTGTGCTGTTTCATGGTGTTACAGGTTATGTTCAAAAAGTCACGTTCACTATGACACATCCTCCGTTTGGTGACATTAACTAACTGTGTGTGTGTGTGTGGGAAGCTTGAAGACTCGACGGTCACATCAGTGACTCTGCTGCATTGTTTACTGGATTTAAAGGAAGTTGACACTCAGCCGGTCTCACAGCTACTGTAAACAGCAGCCAGTTCTCATTTAACAGTAGAAATGAAACAAACTGTTTGTTATCTAGACGTCCCAAACACTGGAGAAACACTATTTGGAGAATCTCACTTGTTACTGAAAGTTCACAAACAAGTGCAGTTTGTTGTTTTTTTCATGAACAGAGTCAAACTCCACAGCACAAAACAAAAAATAAATAAATAAAATGAAACATTTTTGCAGTTAAACAGAAACAGAAAGTTTCTGTTTCTCATCATGCACTCAGGTTTTGGAGGATTATTCAATTTTGACTGAAAATTTAAGGATTTTAACTTTGAAGGTTGACAAAAAACATCTAATTTTACTAAAGACACAACTCACAGAGGGTCCATAGCACAATAAGATATACATACAAAGTGTGAAGTATAAAAAAAAAGGAATAAATTAATAAACAGTCTCGTAAAACAAAAGGCTTTAACACCGATGTTTCCCAGAGAGTCCTCCCTCGTGTGTGTGTGCGTGTCAATGACCTCATAATCACGATCGCCGCTTCCTGTCTCCCGCAGTGATCCAGTGCCTCATCGCCCTGGTGAACATCCCGCAGCCCGAGCACCCACTGAGGGCGGACCTGGCGGAGGAGTACACCAAAGACCGCGCGAAGTTCATGAAGAACGCCGAGGAGTTCACAAAGAAACACAGTGAAAAGCGGCCTGTGGACTGACAACACAACACTGACACTCACGGCTGCTGGCCTCCTTTCTGTTTCCTGTTCGACGAGCCTCCCTCTCCTCCTCCTCCCCCCTCCTCCTCCCCCTCCTCCTCCTCATCTCCCCCCGACTCTCTGTTCTTACCCCCCAAACTACACAGAGACTCCCTCCTCCTCCCCTCCCCTCCCCTCCCCTCCCCTGTTCTTAAGCACCTGCATTGTTTTAGCACTCTCCTACCACTCCTTCATAGAGGCTTGTGTTTCTGTTTCACTTTGCCAAAAAAAAAAAAAGGAAAAAAAAAAAAAAAAAGCAGGACTTTTTGGTGAATAGGCAGGCTCTTGCCTCTAGGTGTCACCTTTTGGTTGTTAATGACTTCTTTCTACTGATTTCTTTTTAGAAAAAAATAAGAAAATTGTCAGAGGTGGCATCCTGGAACACGTCAGAAATATATTTAAAAAAACAACAACAACAACAAAAAAAACCAACAAAAAAAAAAAAAAAAAGAAGAAGAAGTGCTGTTCTGCCTACTTAAATGTTGAATGTTATCTCAGATTTCAGATTAATCATTCGCTTATGCAGACCTGTTTACAGATTATAAAAGCTTTGTTTTCAAAGGTTAACAAACATGCTCAGCATCTAATGCTGTTGTATATATCTGGTTGTCTCTCCTTTTAATTTTCCTTTTTTTTTTTTTTTTTTTGTTTTATTTCTTTTATGATACACTGTACTCTGTGAAAAACTCTGTTGCAGTCCAAGAGAAGAAAAAAATCAATTTTTAAGTTTGTTTATTGATGCAGAATCCAGATGTAAACACACAAAACAACTTGCAAATGTATTAAATGCAACAACAGTCATTGTTTCCTTTGAAATGTTTTTGTATTTGACATGTTGGAACAAGTAGTCCCTTATAATTAAAATCCTTCCACCTCTGTTGGCCTCCCAGGAAAGTGCATACTGTCACTGAGCATTATTATTATTTTATTATTATTATTATTATTATTATTATTTGCTTATACAAGTGGGAAATCTGATGTGTTTCTTTTATTGAACTCCTGCATTTTCTACAGGCACTTCACAGTTTCTTTCTTTCTTTTTTTTATTTTAAATCTTGTTAATTTATCTCTTCTAACCCCGTTCAAGCACACAATGTTCACACAGAGTTGTCCAGTTCTGCAAAAGTAATAAAATATAACATGCAGAGGTACTCTCCCTTTTGATTTTACCAACTCTTCTTCATTTATTCATCACAATATTAACAAGTGATTTAAAAAAAAAGCACACGTTGATTCCTCTGAACAGTATTTAAACTCACTGCTGTTAGTCGACACAGTCTGAGGTGTCGTAGTTCACCAGCAGCGTCACATATAAGACGATACATCCAGCTGCAGGCAGAGAGGACAGGAGCTGCTAAATTAATAAAAAAAACATGTAAAAGATGCTTCATCAAATGTCTATCGTGTTTATTATCCTCAGATAAACGTCTCAGCTTATCTGCCGCATGTTTGTTTTTACACCCGTCTGGGAGTCTTTTTAATAAGACGAGAACAATAAGATTAAATATCTATTTCATAACAGGACCTGCTTTGTATAAACTACATCAAACCGAAGAGGGAAAACCTGCAGAAACCAGCGGAGGAACATAATAAATACAGATGTTTGTATACAGAAGAGCTGAGGATATATGGAAGGTTTGAGGTGTCACGTTATTAGAAGGAGGATTATAGTTTATGGAGCCAGATTAGTTAAAAGCATATCTAAATACACCAATAAATAATAGTGCAAGTTAAGGCTGCATATTAAGTCACTTAACTATAAAAATGTCGAGGATGAAGCGATAAAAAGGTTTTTATTTCCACTGTGGTTCATGCAGGCGACATCACACTATCAACAAATCAAATCAAACATCCAAATAAGTAATTCTATTAAAAAATACATATAAATTATGCAGCTCATAGATTCATGAGAAGATGCTACAAGGTGGAATTTAACTAAATACATTTACTGAATTACTCAAATTTTCTTTCGCTATTTCCTTTTTATGCTAATTTATATTTCCACCTCGCTACATTTCAGTGAAAAAATATTGTATTTTCTACTAAACTACATTTATTTTACAGTTATAGTTACCAGATGTAGATTTTGCAAAGAAGAGATTAGCTAATTAATATATATTTTTAAAAATATTTTAATTAATTTAGATCACATTGCACTTGGACATTTAGAGACTTTTTCTGTTGAGCAGTGTGGAAATTTTTACAAACCTGATATATAAAAATACTTATCTACTTTTACCAGAGTTAGATTTTGAATACCAGACTTTTACTTGCAAAATTATACTTTATTAAAAGATCTCAGTAATTCTTCAGAAAGGTTGATGTGAAAGAACAAGAGCTCGTGTTTATATTAAACCTCAGTGAGCTCAAATTAGCAGCACCGGCTCCAGTCTGGTGGTCTCTGATCTCATATATTCTTCAAAGGTAATACCACAGAGCTGTAAATCTACAGTTAAACACCAAAATGAGGGAATATTTTTGTCCCACAGACGAGGAGCTCTGAGGATCTTCTGCAGGCGGCTCACCGTGATGCCGGTCTGTCTGTCGTTTCAGTCCAGACTTAAATATCTCAACAAATATCAGACGGTTCGCCATAAAAAAAAAATGTCATACAAACATTCTTCATGCTCAGAGGATGAATCTGAAAAACCACCAGAAAACCGAATGTTTACTCAAATCTAGTGAAACATCTAAACATCTCCTAGATCATGATTCCTGAGAACCTTCGGCGTCCACCATGACGGCACAATATTAATGTAGTTAGTCACCATTTCTTGTATAAACCCTCTTGTTAACATATAATAATATACAACTGGTAAACAAATTAATCCCGGTCGAGCAGACGATCTAAATCAGATCTTATGACGACCAGTCTGGACAATAGCATGTTTCATTTCCTTTTAATTTGATTATAGAATCATATGATGCTGCAACTGTGTCAATATTTTACTTGGGGAAGATTGAAACAAACTTTTGGCCTTTGTTCGTGGTCGTCTGTAAACATCAAACACACGAGAGTAGAGAAAGAACGTCGGGTCGTGAGAATGAAGTGGAACGACGACAACAACAAAAAAAAAAGAGGAAAAACACAGTTAAGTGTTGAATATTGTTGGTTTTTATTGAAGTCAGGGTTACAGTGAAGACCTTAACTTGAGGTAGAATTCTCCCCTAACTGCTGATAATGTCTAAAGTACAGTGTTTTTTTAGACTACTCTAAAAGATTTGCGATCCTTAGACATAAGGGAACAACTTTCTCCGTAGCAGTGGAGAGACAACATCTTTAGTTTAGGGAGGGAAGGCGCCGAGCAGGGAGCCGCTCCTCCTCGCTAACGCTGGTGGGACGACGAGTGAAGCGTTCATTTCTTGAACTGGGCGACGGGGGCGGGGACCTTGATGTCGTAGCCCTTCTCCAGCTTCTTCTCGCAGTCGATCAGGTAGTTGACTCCGTCGACCAGCAGCTGGACCAGCTCCACCTGAAACGCACGAAGCTCACATGAAGCTCGCTTTCTGCACGGTGGACTGCTGTTTCTTAGACTTTTTTTTTAATGAAATGCAGGAAGGGTAGTATAAACTCTCACCTCGGATTTGCCCAGACGGTCGTTGTTGGAAATGTCGAAGGTGTCTCCAACAGCGGCTGTGTCCACTCCTCCTGTGCCTCTCTTCTGCAGCCTCAGGTTGTCAAGGATTTTGTTGAAACGTGAGTCCTGCAAGATCATTTCGGTCATTTAGTAGACGCAACATTTTAATTTCCAAAAGGAACAATCGGTTTCATTGCAAAACGGAGGAAACGCGGTGCTCTTGACCTTTGGAAATACTGCGTTAAATTTGAGACTGAAGGTTCGCTCTTGACCTTTGACACCTTGTCAGTGCAAGGTCCGTTCGATAGCTGTGCTGCAGCTTTCGATTCACACGATCTTCCTCAACAGTTGGAGGTGAAAGGTTAAGGCGAGACCGAAAACAACAACGTGTCAGTCGTCTTTCTGCCTCCCCCATCTGTCTGTGCTTTTCTGTCCCATCAAAGCTGCATGAATATATATTTTTTTTCTTTTTAAAGGCTGAAAGTAGTCTCCTAAAACAGCTGATCATTGTAGTTTTTAACAAACGTCACTCAAACAAGAGGAAAAAGTGCGTTTGTTGGGGACTATTTGCAGCGGCGGCGGCGGCGGATGAATCCACATTTGGTTGCTCTAGTGAGTATTTGTGGCAGCAGGACAGTGTGTGTGTGTGTGTGTGTGTGTGTGTGTGTGTGTTCATGGTAATGAAGTGTCATGTCACCCAACGCAGCGGAGCGGCTCATTGATGAGTTTCTAATAGTTTTTGGACAACAGTTACACACACGACGCCTCCAGAATCAACGGATTGTTGGTTTTGGTCTCCTCATGGGGTTTGTTGACAATAAAAACAAAACAAAACTACACATTAATTAATATTAGACTCCATTAAATTGCTCAGAAATCTACAATTTCATGAACTGGGCTGAGGAAGATAGTGTGATACGACCGAAAGCTCCAGAACAACAACCAAACTGACCTTGTGGTGAGCTTGTTTTTGCCACCCGGGGTTACAGCTGTGTGTGTGTTCCTCTCTTGAGTCGTAACTGTTATGATAAGAACAATATGTGTGTGTGTGTGTGTGTGTGTGTGTGTGTGTGTGTGTGTGTGTCCATCTGAATGTGTGTGTGTGTGTTACCTTGCTGAGTTTTGGCAGGCGTACGTGCACACCCGCCCTGAGGCCGGTGCCCAGGTTGGAGGGACATGTGAGGACGTAGCCCAGACGCTCATTCCACATGAATTCCCAGCCTCTCTCCTGGATCAGATGCTCCACCTGCGATATGACAAACAGTGAGCGGGGGTCACATATATGTTATATATACTGTATATTTATGTTAAGGGGAGGAGGGGCGACACATGCAAAGGCTTTGAAGCAAGACGCCAGCACTGATTTTCATACATTTCAGCGAACAGAGATGCCAAAAAAAAATCCATGAATGCTGTTTTTAATTGATCTTTCCTCTTTAATTAAATGTTTTCTAGTTGCTTTACAGATTTGGCTTCATGGACGGAGTGAAAATAAAGCGTTTGGTAGAAAGTACAGCTGCAGTTAGAGAGGAGGTTGAGCTGTGTTTTCAACATGGCGGCCATTTTACAGCTAAATGATTCACTAAAGTTTGTCTCTGAAAACATTTGAGGTGGGAAACAGATAACGCAGTAACAGAATCTTGACTCATATTTGGTCAGCGCTGTCGAGTTTGACAGTTTGATCTGAGTTTCATGAGCCGGCCGCGTTGCCCTGGAGGACCTCGTTTGCATGAAGTTGAGATTTAGTCACGTTTATGCAAATCCAGACACAACGGTTGGTCTGTTGACTTGAGCCGTGCTGCTGCGTCCGTCGTATATCACATCAGCGTGTCGCAGCTGGATCTCCTGCTCTCTATAGAAAATGAATGGGAATCTGTTGACTTGACATCCATCAATGGGTTCATTGTGTTTGCACCACAAGAGCCTGCAGCCATGCTAGTTTAACCGAGTCCAGTTGATTCCACTTAACAACCAAATAGGCAATCAGATTTGCCGTTGTATATACACAGCAGTCTATGTATCAGGGACACCCACTGGTCTCCTCAGCTTATAAATACTGGCTGTTACCTCGGCGCCAGTAAGAGAGGATAGAGCACATGGTAGGGCACTCAACACAAATCATGTAATGTAATAACACAGCTAAAGCTAAAGCTAAAGTTATGCTCAAGAAGGCAAATACACGGAACTGAATGAGTTAAATTGGTTGTGTTTTGTTACTACACGATAGCTAGCAACTTAGCTCAAATGCTAAGCTAACATCTGCTAACTTCTTTTCCACAAGAAGTTACCGTGACCGACCAGTGTGTGTGTGTTTCCTCGCTGTTTTTACAGACAATAAAGTGCGTTTAGATAAGAGTGTCGGCCTTCATCCAAAAAAAAAAAAATCACAACACAACGCAGACAGCGGTTACACTAGCAGCTCTGTGAGGTTGTACTTAGACGCAGCGGTGCTAAAAGCTAATGTTAGCATGCTAATATGCTCACAATGACAATGCTAACGTGCAGATGTTAAGCAGGTGTAATGTTTACCATGTGCACCATCTTTGTTTGATGGTTTATGGAGCCAATAGTTAAACATGCTAACATTTGCTAATTTGCACTAAATACAAAGTACAACTTAAGCTGACTGAAAGGTGTTAGAAAACTGAATTTTTGACTTGATCTTTGTGTTACATGAAAAGTCAAGGAATTACCAAAATTATTACAATTCATCATGAAGGAGAGCAGAATGTCTGAACAGATGTTTCAGTCTGGACCAAAGTGGTGGACGTTGCTATCCTTAGTGTGGCTAAAACATAATGTAACTGGCTCCGTAAATAACCAGAACTAATATGACTCCACTGTACCTGTTTGAGTCCTCTGCAGAATCTCTCAAAGACTCTCTTCATGTTGCCTCCCTTCTCCATAGAGATGACTCTGGTGTGGTCCTCCTCATTCACCCAGATAAGGAAGGTCTTCTCATTGTTGTGCCTGAGGAGAGCAAGCTAAAGGAACTAAATAAGGAGCTCTCGAGATAAAAACAACAACAACAACAACAACACTGCTTTCATTACCGGAGATGAGTCATGGTCATGAAGGATCTGATTTTGTGGACACTTTGATATTCATGCTGCTTGTCTGAAGAATTAATATGTGCAACCGTGACACATGCATTCTCAGAAGACCACATGAACAAAAACAGATATATATATATATATATATCTGTCTAGAAGTATTTTGTCCACCAACTTACGTCAAAAGCAGAGCACACAAGTAATAACTGAATGCTTCTATTGGACTTCACAGGATGTAGAAAGATATTTAATGGACCAGTGTGTAAGATTTAGGGGGAACTATTGGCAGAAATTGAATAAAATATTCAGTAAAGTATGTTTTAATTAGCGTACAATCGTCTGAAAATAAGAATAATTGCGTTTTCGTTACTTTAGATCTACATAGGGGGCAGGTCCTCTTCCACAGAGGTTGCACCGCCATGTTTCTACAGTAGCCCAGAGTGGACAAACCAAACACTAGCTCATTTATTTTTTTTGCAAGTTTTGCAGCCAACATAAGTTCTCCTGCACACTTGGAAGAGGAGATGGTATTCAGTTTGTTGCGATCTGCAACCTCGCCACTAGATGGCACTAAATCCTGCACACTGGTCCTTTAAAGATGAAATATAGAAAGACGTGGATCAGGTGTGGAAATTAAGAATCTAGATGGTCACACAGCAGACATGCAGGAGAGCTGAATAGACCCTACCAGATGCCTCTGGCGTCTGGCCAGTCTCTGGCCATAAAGGCACATGTCAACAGTGGAGAAACGGGCTTGTCAAACAGGAAGTGGTCCTACAGACGGGGAGGGGTAAACGGGGAGAGGGGAGAGGGGGGTAGAGACAGGTTGAAGAAGAAAACAGAGGTGGGAGGATGTCAAAGAGGAGCAGATGGATTTTCCTATAATTTGGTGAAGACACTATGTTGCTACGGTGGAAAGGAGAACAATAGAGGACAGTTTAGGGAGGATTTCAAGACACAAGAACGGGAGAGGGTGTGGGTTCCAGTCTATGGAAAAATATTTGTATTTCCTATCTGTTGGATGGGATTTCACTGGACTGTGTTGGCCTTACCAGATCCCCCTGGAGTCAGGCCAGTCTCTGGCCATGAAGGCCGAGGTGAGTAATGGAGAGACAGGCTTGTCAAACAGGAAGTGATCCTGATGTGCCGCAGCGTCAATGAGTCAGAGCAGAAAAGTCAATAAAAGTGAACCTACATTGTCTATCTTATGGGAATAATTGTGGCTAATTTATATATATATAACATGTGGAGTATGTGCAAAGGAGAGACCATGCTGGATCCTACAATTCCAACCTCGTCTTCTAGAAATCACATTTGTAAACAACATTGAATATTTTGAGGGAAATGTAATGCCGCCTGGATTCAGTTTATTGTATCTCCAGGTCGTCATTAACTCACATCGATGAGCTGCTGCTGCTCTTTCTCCGTCATGTCTCCCAGGCTGTAGTAACGTCCAGCCAGGTCTCCCTTCAGGCCGGCCAGGGCGGTGACGACCACCCGCTCCACCTCACGGCGCTCAGCCCTCGAACAGGCTGGGGGGAGGCTCAGCCCGCGGATGCTGCGGCCAGTCCTGACACGGGATGACAGGACGTAGTGCTCGTCGAACATGCCGTTGGTAATCTGGAGGTGGAGGTGGAGGAAGATGGGGTTGAGAAGATATAGTTTTATACGTGCAGGGATGTAGCAGATATGTGGAGGGGTCGTGGTGTGATGGGGTGTTATTGTGTAAACACCTTGGAGGCGTCCAAGTCAGTGGGGTGCTTCATGGTTTTGGGGTCGTAGCCATTGTGCCTGTCTTTGATGACGGGGTCAAAGAGGTCAGCAAACACCTGAAAGGAACAGCAGCACAAACCATTTATTTAAGGAAGACAGAAGTTTAGAAACATGTAGACGCAAACTATAACCTTTGACCCCTCTCACCTCGTAGCTCTCCTCATCACCAGCCACACAGCCCACTGTCTTGATGAAAGGGTGACCGGGGTTGTCGACTCCGGTCTGGATGCACTGGTCCAGGGACCAGTTGTTGGGGGTGAGCTTGTCCCTCAGCTTGGCGTAAATGGTTGGAGTCAGAGCCGACGCCATGCAGTTGTTGTGTTTCCTCAGGTCGGGGAAGTCGGAGCTGCGTAAAGGGAGGGAGGTAGGGAGGGGTGGAGAGAGTTTTAACTGAAAACTGGTGATCACAACATGCTTTTTCTACATCCTGTGCCCCAGACCACACCCGACCACAGGATGTCAAAGACTTCTGTATTCAAACAATAGAGGTCAGTGCAGCTACCGTAAGTTTTTCCACTTTCCAAAATCTTCTGGAGTTACTCTTCAAAGATCCCTTCTAGGCATGTTTGAAGACATATAAAAATATGCCGCTTTGGAAAAACAACTAGTGTCTGATATGTTTGTTTTTCACAAAAAAAGTTCAATTATTTAGATAGAAATTCTTAAAATGACGTGTCCTCTGGGGTTTGTCATTCTAGCCATTGGTAAAGGAGACGTATCCTGCACATCTCCAGCCTCTACATTTATATTCTGGGGCTCTACTGGAATATATTTGCATGATTTCCAGTTAAAAACTCCTTATTTATCTTCTACTGGTCCTTTATGCAGCCCCTCAGTTCAGCCTCTGTCTGAAACAGGAAGTTTTAGCTCCTGTCTCTTTAAGGCCCCGCCTCCTGATGAGCCCGCTCTGTTCTGATTGGTCAGCTTTCAGGAAACAGCAGACTTACTCCAGGCCTTGAGGCTCAGATCTGAAGTGAACAATGTGTCCATGCTCACGTACACAACGCCATGGAACAACCTTAACAACAACCTTAGCAACAAAGACTACAGAATGGACGCCGTTTGTGGGCACGTGCGAACAATCTGACCTCATCACAGTGAAGAGGTAACAAAGCCTTCAGGGCAGGTTGAATCCCTGAAGGTTTGGGGAGCATTTTACATACGTTCACCTCAAGTTTAGGAAGTTTGACCTTGTTTAAATATGGACGTCAGACATCATAAAAATGTCACCTTTAATATAAAAATACTGATTACAGCAGCTTTAAGTCTGAAACCCAAGTCTCAAGTCTTTAGCTCTGCTCTTCAATTTTAACTTTTTTTTTCTGTATCCAAAGTAATCTTACTTCCATCGTCACAGATTACGCTAAATTCTCACACCACTAATAATAAACTGTCATTTCATATCTAACCGTCCGATATCCCATTGGTCATGTTACAGCCCGACCTCCGGTTTCAATAAGAAATGTACCACCATTAAGACAGTATGACATTCTCAAGATGTCACAATAAAGCCTCTGTCCTTGTATTCCCAGTGATTATCAGTCATGTCTTTCTATATATATACATATATCTATATATATATAGAAAGAGAGGTGAGAGGAGGTTGTAAAGGGGAAGCGTGTGTGTGTGAGAGAGATAGAGAGAGTAAGTCAAAGGTGGTGCAGCTGAAACCTGAGAGCGTCAGTGATACTGTAGGATTGTGCCAGTGTTGCTGCCGTGACCTCTTTCATACTCTCTAATGTTCACTCGCAGCGTGCTGACACAATCCACACGGTCACACTGATCCTCAAAATGTGCTTATTAGAGGCTGCGCCCGTCTGTTAGGACACGAACGAGTTCAACAAACGGTCCGAGTATCTCTGTTGATGTCACCTCTCTGTTGTGGAAACACAAAGCAATGAGTCATTCTTATGAAATGTGCGAGTGATGTGAGGCACGTAGTCGGTTTCTGTGTCGTCAAGGCAATTAAATATAGAGCTCGGACTATTTACTGAGTCATCAAGGTCATCTGTCCGCTGCACTTCTAATAAGCACTGTGCAAACTTCTCTGCACTCTGTCTGATTCTTGACCTGAAATGACCTGATCGGTGTATTTTTTGCTCCGGTGCACGTCCCTCATATCTGCAGCGTTGGTGTTATCCTGCCTTACCTGGGAGGATAAAGCTTCTTTTTCATGTCGGCTGCCAGAGTGTTGTTTTCACTCATCAGGAAGCCAGTCGCCACCGTTCCTGCACCCAGGCTGGCCAACAGCACAGCCGTGTTGCGGCCAGACATCAGGCGGGTGAAAGAGCTCGCCATCTTTCTGTTAGCTGGGTAACTTTGTGTCAGAAGCAAATGAGCTAGAGAGAGAAATAACAGGAGGGAAAAAAGAGTCAGTTTTATCCATGTCGATGAAGGCCTGAGGGTCAGTGTGTTGGTAAAACTTCTGCAATGGAATATGCAAGTAAAACAAACAAAATATAAAGTAATGGAGTAGACGCATGTTTTGTCATGTGACTATAAATTCAAGGAAGCAATCACGTCTGTCTCGCTGTGATGGACAGAAGCACAAAAAAAGCAGTTAAGTTGGGGTTTTTTTTAACACAGAAAACTGTTTTTTGCTGGTCAAACAAATTTATCCAAGTCAGAAAATATGTATTATATATATTGGTGATTTGCTAATGTATAAAACCATGTGAATCACTGATCTAAAGATTAGCTTGAATTGCTAAGCTAGGCCATTTTTGTTTTTTTTTGTAATGGTGGCTATGGGGAAACGTGAGCCAAAGGCTATGGGGTAAATTAAGCCAGTGGTTCAACTTAAAGAGAAAAAAACGACTGGACCTCAACACCTTTTGAAGAGATGGAAAGATCCACCAATGACGGCAAGAGTGGAAAATCCATCAGATCAGTGGCAAAAGACGGAGGACAGGTCATGAAAAAGGAGATATTTATACAGCGCCATGATAGAAAGAATTACAGTCTGCTTTTGTAGGTCGAGATTAGTGCAAGACTTTTATGGCACACCACTTCCTGTTGTGCGCCCGAAGCAATATCTTTGGGAAGCACTTCAGATCAATGCAAAGTGATGAACTGAAGCTACCTCAACCTTTAAAGGCTGTAGGAACCGCAAGGAGGGAGCAACAATTCATATTTCCCTGCAACCTTGATGAATTGAATATTGAATAAGTGCTACTTGGTTTTTCAATGGTCTTAAAAAGTCAGATGGTCAGTTTATCCCAAGATGGCTCAACTTACCCACTAACTTGGATCAGCTTACCCCTAATCTGGGGCAATCACTGCCTCATTCATACCCATTTGGCCATCAGCCAACTAGGTCTAGTCTAAATAAGCAGCAACTGCGGGGGCTGAAAAATTAAGCCAACACAAATGGGCCAAAAATTGCAGTTCCTCGAATGGCCACTAGGGGGTTCCACATAGACGCTCATGCTAAAATGCCATTACAATGACTTTACAGCAGAAATAAACATCTATTTTGGTTCCTATAGCTAATTTCCCCATTTGTGACAACTGGAAGAGAAGAGTGAATTTTTATATAACTCACCTGTTTATGTTTTATTAAGTCTTAAAGTTATGCATAATTAAGGGCATGACCTCTTTGAGTGACAGGTAAGTGCCGTCACAGGGAAATCGTTACCATGGTGACAATGTTAGTTAGGTAACAACCAATGTTGGTTAGGTAAAAAAAGTATTGCTCAGTGTTTGATTGTGCCAAACGACCCTCTATGGAGTCGGATGTTCAGTTTTTTCTGTTAAGTACATATTGTTTTAATAGTTTTAATTTTTTTGGCTAGCAAAAAATAGCATTATCATAGTTAACTATTGATTGTAAATGCACCATTCTAACCGAGCTAGTAGCTAGCGTTAGGGTTGGGTCCACCCATTCGTCCAAATATGGTTCTGGCACCAAAAATCCAAGATGGCGGCAGTCAAAATGTAAACTCAAGACTTCAACACAGGAGTTCACAAACCAATGGGTGACGTCATAGTGGCTATGTCCGTTATTTTTTTACAGTCTAATCATACAGCGCTGCCTTTGTAACCTGACACACAATTTATTAATTCCAATGAAATAGGTGGATTCGCTCACTGGGGCAAAGTAAATTTGTCTGAGTCTTTGGCCTCCAGTTCAACTTTGCTGAACTTCACTTTAATTTGACCTTTTTTTGACTCTTTTAGGTTTAGTTTTGCTTTATTTTCTTATTTGGGTAAATAATAACCCACGTTTTATGAGAGTGAGAACCTCTGTCTTTCTGCTTGGCCCCTAACTTTTGACTTTTGACAAATTTGTGCTGTTGAACAGTATCGAACCATCTTGCACCCTTTGTGACTGGAGCAAGTATGTTCCCAGCTAACTAGCATGCTTCTTAAACTACAGTACTTTATAGCCCTGCAAGCTACGTCTCCAAGCTTCTAGATTTATATATTTCACAATGTTGTGTTGATGAATTCTGCAGTGTCACAATACTTTTGATATTGTGGATTTATGTTGTAGGTGTTTATTGACACGGACCAGCCCCACAACCCCCGAATGTCCATTTTTGATTGACTGGCTGACTGACTGACTGAGTGATGAAGTTACACCATTGCCATGTTGGAGTTTCCTCACTAGACGTTGCTGTTTCAAAATGAATTGGTGCAAACAGCCTCAATTAAGTATTCAGGGGGCGTTCACAGTGGATTCCCAAAATATTTACCAATCGAAGCATCTCACACAGAGGCTCCGACACTTACTAACCTGTTTGCACAGCAGCTAGCAGCTAGTTAGCATGGCTAGCATCATTAGCATAGCCATGCCTTGCTGTTTGTAGCTCATAGACTGTATAAAAATAAGGTGTAACTGTGGTGTTTCAGGTTTAACAGTCCAACGCTGGGCAGGTGACAGGTGCGTTTGCGTGATTATAAAGTCACACAGCTGACGGACTTTTAGCGTAGCATACTAATCCTGAATAAACATATGGATGAGACCGTATGTTTACAGACATCAGCAGATAGAAACCAATGAAAGAGCAGAGAGAGTTAATAGATAATTAGAATAGTTGTGATTAAAATTAGAACTAGAAAGTTCTCTTTCAAATCAAACATCCCAAGATATGAGTGGAATGTTTTTGCAACTGCATTTCTGCTCACTACATTTAATATCTAGGAATTCACATTATAGACAATACCACTGACTATCCCTGTAACCATTTTGCACACTGACCATACACGGTCCAGCCATATACTAGGTTTATGAAGTAGGGATTAGTTCTCCTTGCTGCTCATTTCCTTTGAGCTTTTCTATAAAATCTAACAGCAATAAATGATAAATTCCTTGAAGCAAACCTCAGACTAAAATGCATTTGTGCCTTGTGTGAATATGCTACCTTACCTGCTGCTTTGGCGACCCGCACAACCCCTACAGGTTTTTGTTCAATACAGTAACGAGCTTACAGTAGGATGGGCCGTGGCAGATGCTCTTAGCCTCTTAGCATTATCACAGAGTCTCCCACCGACAGAATGGGCAGGTTTCATATGCCCACTAATGCTGCAGTAATGAGCAATTACGCAAAGACGTCTGTCTTAAGCTCACAGACAAAGATGGACCTCGTGCTCCAGAAGAAATCACCGTCTACAGTGGCCAGTCAGGTAAAAGCGCATATTCAGTGTTATGAATATCGTATATATCCATTAGGATTGATTTAAAGTGTTAAACTGAATGTCCTCTGATTTAGTGAAACTCTAAGGTCATATTCTAACTCGTCCTTCATGGAGGGTGGAAAGTCTCCATGTAACTGTGTCTTAATATAGCAGGAAGCTGTGAGGACATCATTACTCCTGTTAATCCTGCAGTCAGGACGGAAGATGTCCGATCAGTCCCCCGCGCCGCACGTCGAGGTGTGTCTGATAACTGAGGAGTAATATTCAGCCAAAAAGTCGCTGGGTTTTTATCTGCTGTGCTGTATTTGTTCATCTTTATCCATTTTTTCCTGTCAGTCTGTAGAGGAAGGACTGTGGACACTTTGGGTCAATGGTAATATTATTTATAGATCACTGGGGTGCAGTTATGCTGCCAGGATCTAGTGCCAAGACCCAAACCATCTCTGGCTCTGGCTCAGTGACATTCTGAACTGGTCACAAGACCAGACCCTCATGAGGCCAATGCAGTTTGGACAGAGGGATGGAAACAGGGAACGAGACGTGGTCGAGCAGAAATTAGGATAAAGATCATTGCAGAAAGGGTAAGGAACAAGAGATTGATCAGTGGCCTTGTAAGGCCTCTTCTGCCAACTGACCCTGTGGATCATATGGTCTCATGATCAGGATTACACCAAAACCACTACAGACATGGGATCAGCCTCCCCTCCCCTGACCAGTGACCTTTTAACTCTGAGTGTGTACGTGCAGGACGTAAGAGCAGCTTCGTCCTCACCAGAGGACACGGGCTTAACACAGACTCAGGTATTCAGAAAAAAGTTATAAAGGAAGTGAAATAATCATCTCGAGGTAAAGCAGAAGCTGAGAAGCGAGAGATATATCTGACTGCAAAAGCTTCTGTTAGTTCAAATTCACAAATTATGTTATTAAAATCTCTCTTAATTATTAGTTTTTAGGCTTTGTTGTATTGTAATTATTCAACATCATCACCACAACCTGCTTTTAGCTTTCAACCACAATTCCTATATTAAACATTTTGACATTAGAAACTTAAAGTCTCAGATGAATCTCGTGATCTATTATTTAAAATGAAGCAAAAGGAGAAAATGAGAAAATAAAAAGTCAATATAATAAAGGTATCTCTTCTTTTATAGATGCTAAGCATAATTTTACAACAGCTAGAGATGCATGTATTAATAATATAAGCTACTGAAGCCCCTCTGTGAGAGAAACAAGAAAAAAGGTACAGTACCTGTAGAAAAGCTGCTCTGCCTTCTTGCTGAAGGTCTCTGGTTAAAGAGCTTTTCACTCTCCTTTCACAGGGGGCTCCACCCCTTGACGTGGGATTAAAAACTGCAGGCCAATCAAAAGTTCAGAAACAAGTGTTATAAACCAATGGAAGGCCTCCAACATGACCTACAACAGTGCACACCGCTGATGTGGGGCCATGATTAACCATGACTACTACGGGTCCAATATCACTGTCCAGTTTGACCTTGATATTTTCAACTGTAGCCACACACACACACACATATATAAATGATCTCTTCCTACTACTCTGATTATCATATTCTGTCCCTGTGGTGACCGTGACAGCTTAATGCTACTTAACACTTGCAAATACAGAAGAAAAACCAAGAAAATTAGGAATGAAACGCACCATTTTGACAACACATGTTCAGCATTTAGAATAAAAAACACCATAAAAGAAATAAAACAAGCAGATTTAGAAACACATTCACTAATTTGACACACATATGAGGCAAAATAAGACACGCTGTAAACAGCAAAAACACAAGCAATTACAGAAACGCTGCAGGATTCAAGACATTTCTAGAGGACACTAGAAACTTGCAAAAGTTCTTGCGATGGTTTGTGGAGTTGCTGAAGTCCACAATCAGTTTTTTTCTTGTGCAGAGCATTTCTGTATTTTCTTATGTTTTCTGTACTTGCAGCGTGTTTCTGTTTCAGTTGTGTTTTCTGTATTTGCAATGTGTTCCTGTACTTTCTCTATTTGCTTTTGTTTTCTTTATTCACGTCATGTTTCTATATTTGCTTGTGTTCTCTTTGTTTGCAGCAAGTTTCTGTATTTGCATGTGTTTTCTTTTATTAACAGCAAGCTTTTGTATCTGCATGTGTTTTCTTTATCCTGCAGTGCATTTCTGTATTTGTATGTGTTTTCTGAATACACTAGCCCTGAACAAACTAAGCTCAGAGCTGCTAGAAAACCTTCTCCAGCTTCGCAGGCCAGAGACAAATATGTGGAAAAAGCGAGTAGAACAACCTTAACAACCTCTTCCGGTTTACAGCTAACCTCCTTGGAGAGTCTTAAAGCTGGAGACTGATCTGTTGCAAAGGAAGAGGTGGAGGATAGAGTGGCAGCTACAGAAGACGACCCCAGCAGAGACATTCCACCGGGGGGACTGTCCTTTCCAGCTGCCAACACTGAGGTGACACACCCCTTTCAACATGGCAGACTTCACTCTTGATGCAGTAAGGGTAGTAGTGGAAAAAGCTTGAGCAGGATCTTCTCCAGGACCATCAGGAACCACTTACAAGATCTATAAAAAAAACGCCCACAGCTACTGAAGAGGCTGTCGAAGCTTTTGAGGACAGTCTGGAAGAAGAAGAAGAAGCAGGAACCCTGGATCTGGACGCTCGCTGAGGGTTTCATTGACCCTACAAAACTGAATTCATCAGGACTTGACCAGTTTCAGGAGATCTCTCTGGTAGGGGATCACTGGGGCGGTCTGTTAAGGATGATTATGACTAATGCCAAGTAGAAAAAGCAAGCAGAAAAAAGTGGTAGGGTTTGCCTGCCAGGGACAGTGGATGCAGTGGGACCAGGCACTCAAACCATGTCCTGGGGGGACCTCTGGAGTACCGACCAGGGCAAGTTGTTCTTCCTCCTGTGTGCTATGGCTGACCTCTTGGCCAACGCCAAGGCCAATACAGGTGGATGCACAACAAGGTCCTTACAGAAATAGCCAAATTGAAGGACCTGCAGAGGGTGAAAGCCAACAAACACCAGGCATCATCACCTGAAGTTGTCAATTTCCAAAGGGAAGGAGATAAAGGTCCTAGAAGAAGAACCCACTTTCCATTCTGCATCAAACTTTCGACTTAGAGATGCAAGTGGAGCACAAAAACCATTTTAATAGTCTCACAAGTGTCCTGGGAGTCCATGCTAGCCATCTCTCACCAACTGAAAAAGAAAGCCAAATACCAGGATTTGATTGATGAGGCTCTCCTCAAAGGATGGCACGCAGCCTAATTCCCCATTTAAGCTGGTCGCCATGGTTTCTCAGCAACATCAGTGCGCTATTTCTTACAGAAGATAAGTTTGGAACCCAAACAACTGAAGAAAGCCACCGGGGAGTTAGCCATGGCAGCTGAGACCAGCTAAAGATGGCTGTGGTCGATGAGAGCCTGCAGCTGGACCATTTCTGCAGGTAAAGGTTAATTTAGTCTTTGCTGCCCCACTCAGGTGAGGCGTACAGACTCCGAGATACCACCCTGCCACCAAGGAATACCAATGAAGAGGGGTAAAATACACCATATGTTAAGCAGCTCATGCAGTTTCTGCTTGTAGCAAAGCATCTTTTCTTTATTTACAGCATGTTTCTGTATTTAGTTGTGTTTTCTTCATCTGCAGTTTTGGTGAAGATGTTAATTTGCCTGTGTTTTGTCTCCTTGCATGTGTTTTCTTAGGTCCATCATACCTCTCATCTCTACCCACCAATGAAAGGATTTACGACTACATTATAATTTTTCTTTTTTTTTGCTTTTATTTTTTAAAGCCTGGAGTGTGTAAATATATGTACATTACACCGTGAAATGCATTGGAAAAATACAACAGCAAAACTGGAATTTCAAAAAGTATACAGCGATGTAGGAAAGCAAAGGGGTATCATACGCTAACGCATTTACGTTTTTAAAAGATTCCTGACATCAGGAACGAGCCCGAATAATTGAATAAACCTAATAAAACTCAGTAACAGTCAAATACAAGGATAGCAGTTATCTGAAGAGGGGGGGGAGATCATGCTATATTCATGCTATAAACAAGTTTAGAGTCTCTTGACATTCTTTACAAATGAATACTGCAAAGATATTACTATTTTACTAATACAGTCGACAAGGTTTAAAACATGAATATGATTAAATGACCACATTGACGAGGAACTTAAAATAACAGTGAAACATGTAAAAGAAATGTAACTGTGGGGGGTTTTGTAGCATGTAAGAAACCTTTGAGGCCGATTCTCTTTTGTAAAAAAAAAAAAAAAAAAAAAAATGAAGAGGAGTCAAAAGCAGAAAGTTTTGTGTATAAAATTATTATAAAACTGAAAAGACGTGATTTTCAGCTGACATGCTTTTGATTGTCAAGAAAGAAAATAATACCCTAAATCTGCCATAAGCATATATTCCAATTAGGAATGTGTGTAAACTACAATTTTTTTTGTTTGTTTGTTTGTTTTGTTTTGCTGTAACATGCAAATGTAACACAATAACAACATAAACCTTCAGTTTTAACAGATGAGTAAAGATATAAAAAAATATTGGAGTGAAGCCTGACGTCATGTGAGTATCAACAACACCAAGAAACAAAACCAGTCAGTAAAGTATTAAAGGTAGATAAAATATTTGAACTGTACCACAGCTGTCGAGGAAACCCAGCATGTTTTCTCAAACACACACACACACATACAAGTCCATCATAAACACAAAGCTGCATTACCAACCGGGCAAAACAGGCAAATATCCCAGGGCTCCAGACCACCAGGGTCCCCCCACCTCCACCCCAAAAAAAAAACCCCTGGGCTCTCTGTGTGGCAGTTGGTTTGTAGTCATTTCATGCAATTTGGGAATATAATGAAGGTCTTTAAGGTGCTTTACAACCTGCAATCTGCAAGCCCCGTCTTGAGGAGGATGCTCGTGTCACAGTCCTAGTTGTAAGACCTTCATTATTTCTGCTGATAATGTGCGTCAAGCCCCCAGAACAGCGCTGAGCTGAGCTGAGCTGAGCTGTGAGGTAACATTGGTGTCAGAAATGCAGGTCAAGTGACACCAAAAAGACGTTTCCTTTCATATCATTATAAAAGAAACTCTAAAACAATTAATACACTTTGCACCTTGAAATTACAACTAGGCAAACAATTGATAGACAGGCAGCTGGACTTTGGATTTGTCTTATCACTGAGAATCTTGGCTCCGAAAGCTGCAGACCACAGAAATCATTTAAGGTTCAACCTATGATGCAGGCAAAATTAGCTCACACCGACTAGCCTACGGTTGCGTTCCTCAATGAGAGGACATAGAGCTAGCAACATGCTAGAGGAGGCTCAAAAACAACTCCTAAAGGAAAATTAACCACGTTCTCCTCAAAATCAAAACACTCCTACCAATGGAAGTAATTGAAAGGGTTACAGAATTCACTAAGAAACTGCAACTAGCCCAACACACCAAGAGCAAAAAGCAAATCTAAGTCCAGTTGCTTATGAATCAATTGTTTGCCGAGTAATAACTGTGACCTGGACGAATGAGACTGATCACAGACCCTGAAATTATAGTATTGTATTATCGCGAGTCAAGCCATAAGAATACTTTCCTGCCATTTAAAAGCCAGTTTTAATACTTAATTATTTCAGCTCTTCCTGCGCCTCAAGTCTGGAGCTGTACGTAAAACTCACAGTGAACATTTATGTGCATCAAACCCCCCTCCTGAAAGCGCCCTTTGAGACAAAACCACAGAAAACGATCACCTGTTCTTGCATTTCCCCTCAGCTCTACGATGCACTTTAACATCTTTGAGCTGCAACTTTACTTTTGTGGCGATGCGGCCTGCTGGCGTACAAGTTTAAATGTTTTGGGGCATTTTTTTTTTTGTGCCTTTATTGGACAGTTGATTGCATATAAGCAGACAGGAAACAAGGGAAGAGATGGGGGAGGGGAGCATGACATGCAACAAAGGTTGCTAGCAGGAGTCGAACCAGGTTATGTGGCATGCACTGTAACCATTCAGCTACCGGAGCGCTCCGCGAGTTTCAAGCTTTGACCTTTGAGCTGCAACGTATCCAGTTCCAGTCTGGCTGGTGACCTTTGTTGCATCTCTAGCTCTTTCCCTTCATTTCCTGTCATCTCTCCACTGTGTATCTCTAGAGATAAAGGCGTAAAAGAATGACAGCTTAAGGTGGAAAAGACTTATTTGGGTCAGTCTCACTGCTGTTACCAACCTTGTTTCCAGCAAAGGGACCATAGGAATGCTAATCTTACTGTATTTCTGCTGGATGTGTATATTGACAACTTCATAAGATGATAACATGTCAGTGCTGTGTATGCAACTCAATTCTGCTGCTCTCAAATAGCCATAAAACATGTAGGCCCGACTGTAAAGGCCCACAGACGCGGAGGCCTGAAGGATATTTTCGGCTCCCAGCGAGTATGTTTACATGCACACAGGTATGCTGTTTATCCTGGTATCTATATGTTGTTTACATGGAACATGAGAAACATGGTTATTAATATTCCTGTGTACATGATTCTGAGAGTATCCAGGTTTCTGATCATTTGTGTCCAGTTGTGCGTTCGCCTTGTGTCACTTCCAGAAACCCGGACCAGACTGTTTACATGCCACACTGTGCTGGTTTCTATGGGAACAGTCCAGGTACAGCAGCTTATCCAGGAAATGATGTTTGGATGATCATTCCCAGGATAATGGTGCGCTTATAAACATACTCAGTGGGCAGCTTGTATTGGAATGAATGGGACGCTATCTTAAAACACAGCACAAACACAACGCCGTGCTTTACACAGTGCATATTCCTAAAAATTAATTTGTGTTTAAATCAAAACTACCACACAGCAAACCCAGGGCTTTGTAATATTCCAGCATAGAAATGCACACAATGCACAGAGAGGGGAAGGAAGGGGGGGTTAAATAAGAGGCCCAGCAGCTCATTTTTGTCCCCCCCAAGCAGGTTATATATCCGGACACGATAATACAAATAAAGTAATCCGACAATGTTTATGTGCAAGACTACAGAGGCAGATTGTTTGGTATTTACAGTATGATAGCAGCAACTGGTTACTTTCTAGTCCCATGTTTAGACGCTAACACGGTCGTCTCTACAGTCATAACTGTACGATTGTATGGCAAAGAGTTGTGTGTGTTATACAGTCCATTCTGTTTTTACTAAATCCTAAAACACATCAGGTATTCATACAACAAGGCACATGTTCTCTCCTGAGTTTCCTAAGCGCAATAAACTGGTGGCGTTTTAACGTAACGACCCCTGCTTTATATGGTTTATGATGCGTGTCGATACCGGTTGGCTGGAAAAATCTGTATAATCGTGTCTGTTTGTGAGGTTAGAATTAGCCGGGCGGTACTCGAGGTTCGATCTTCAGGGAGAGCTCGTAGAGGGTGTCTTCATCCATCACCAGCGTCTTATCCAGGAGGAACTGAGTCACCTGGGAAAAGGCAGGACGGAGAAGACATTTTGTGTTAATAGGTACATTTTAATCGCTTTATAATGCATAAATAATGTAGTGGTAAAGGGAGTGGTGAGTATTATATTAGACAGACCTTTGGTTGGTGCTCTATCCTGTAAGGTGCTTGCTGGAACTGACGAATCTCACGGATAATATGAGAAATCTGAGAGAGCAGAGACAGAGAGAGAGACAAGAGTTAATGCTGCCGTTTTGTAAAACAGATAACGTCCTGGTATATTAAAATGTTTTTACCATTTGCTAAGCCCTGCTTCCCTTAGTTTCTGTTACACATTTACAACCAAAAGTCTCTCAAACAGAGGAAAGAAAAAGCAGCTTTTGATTTGGAAACGATGCATCGAATCTGACAGTTGAAATGACAACTGTTGCAGGCAGATTTTACAGCTACAGCTAGCTAGCTAATTAAACTAGCTTTAGCTTCACTGAGTTGGTTGAAAAAACCGTCTCAAAGTGACATTTTGATGCTTCCCACAGACTTGTTTAAAAAAAAAAATCGAATATGATAAATCTGAGAGAGCAGAGACAGAGAGAGACAAGAGTTAATGCTGCCATTTTGTAAAACAGAGGAAGGAAAAAGCAGCTTTTGATTTCACAACGATGCATCAAATCTTGAAATGACAACTGTTGCAGGCAGTTTTTACAGCTACAGCTTGCTAGCTAATTAAACTAGCTTTAGCTTCACTGAGTTGGTTGAAAACACCGTCTCAAAGTGACATTTCGATGCTTCCCACAGACTTATTTAAGAAAAAAAATCTACAAAAAGACAACAGGCTACATGATATCATGCTAAAAACTGAGGCTAAAGCTACATGTCTCAGGCTAAAAGTTAGCATCCTCGCTAGCAGAAGACAGCACTGTTCTTTTACTTCTAGGTAGAGCTAGTTAGTCCCAGTATTATAAAGAAAAATGTAAGATCAGACTGTTATTTCACTCTAAAACAGCCTTTTTTGGCTGTTTTGTTTACATACTTAAGAGAAAAAAGCTTTTAGGGTGAAGACGAACCTGTGTGTGTGTTTGGCAAATGTAACGGTGTAACATTAGCTGGGGTTGGAGGATAAAGACACTTACATTAGCCTAAAGGGACAACACTTTTTTTTAACATAATCTGTAATCAAACTAATGTAATGATAATTAGTTAATGATGTGATCTTTGGAAGCAACACTCTGTTATTAATGTAGATAGTATAGTTAGCTGGACATGGTAGCGCTTGAAGTTTACATCAGAGCAGATAAACTCACTGTTAAATCCACTTCTTAAACTTTTACTTGTGTTTTTGGTTTTGGAGAAGCTAAACAAGAAGACACCACCATTAAAACTCTCAAAATAGAGTTTTAAAAGTCAAAGTAAAGTTGAAGCACTCTTTCATACTGCAGCCCCAACATGTGGAGAGGGTTTTAGCCTTAATCTCTTTACCATCCTCATCTTGGAGAAGTTGACCAGACCCTCCTCGGTGAAGTTGGGTGTTCCTTCTTCGATGAAAGCCAGGTCAGTGAGGTACATGCCCAGGTACGGGACACATGGAGGGTTACAGCTACACACAGATAAACACAAACGCATTACACATGACATTAGACTGATTTTAACAAACTGCATTTACACATTTATCACTAAGAAGTATTTTTACTTTTTCAGCGTCTCTCTGAGATTCTTGAACCTCCCCTCTGACGACACCGTCTTCTGCAGCCTGTCCATGAGTGACTTTGTCTACAAAACAAGAAAATCTTAAGTTTTGCACAGAGAGGAATATTTCTTTTTTATTACTATTATGTTTAAGAACCTTTTTTAAGAATGGTTTCTGACCTGTTTGCAGACTTTGGCCCAGGTCTTCTTCAGCCTGTAGATGGCGCTGCGGTTGAGCGCAGAGGTGATCTCCAGCACACCGTTGTAGTTGTTGAGGCAGCGACAGATATCGGCCACCGCCAGCCACTTCTCTATGGAGCTGGCTCTGGAGCCCACGTCGGTGTGTGTCATGATCTGAGACGCCACCAGGTTACTCATCTGTGCAGAGACGATCAGAGAGAGACTTGCAAAAACCACAAAAAGAGAATTTTCTCCTCATAATTACCTAAAATATGACAATAAAGAATGCTTTATTTTTTATTTAGCAAATAAAAACAAGAATATGCACTTAACTACAAAGGTACAGGGGGGCAAGAACACTACTTTGTTACATATATGAACCATTTTGTCCATTTTTCACTGTATATCTCTGATTTAATGCTCAGATTGTAAGTCAATTGTTCCATTAATTGATAAGGTGGGTCAGTTTTTAGCCAAATTCTTGTAATGGCTTTCTTTGCCAGCAGAGATAGGATCTTGTTAAAACAGTTTAATAGATGTTGATTCAATGGTAACACTTTAAATCCCACTATTTAGCATTTATAAGCAGTTATAAATGGTTTATAACACACTATAATGTAGTTGTTAGCAGTTATAATTATTAATTAATGTATTAATCAACAACTATAACTCCTCCTGTGGACACTCAGAAGTGTTTGCTGCTGTATAAACGAGAATTTATATTGAAATACAGTTGTTAGAATATAAAATATGTCTTCAGAGGAGGAGTTATAATAGTTGTTTCAACTAGTCGAACACTTAAATTTACAACTACTGTGTAATAAACCATTAATTAAATGTTTATATACTGCTTATAAATGTTAAATATGTGCACATGCAGTCTAACATTAGTATGTTTATGTGGTTTTATTGCATTTTTACAGTATGTGAATTCTCATTATTTCAGGCTCTTGAGAAAACTGCACATATTAAAGCCCTCGTGTGCAGGATTTTAACATTTCTGACTTCGGTGACAACTAGAGAGAAACTGTATGACAGTGTTATGGATATTTTCCATAACTGACCTGAGCCACAAAATGTCAGGCTGAACTTTTGTCTTCTAATCGAGGAGATAAAGACTGTTTGATAAGCAGCAGCCTCACAGGTGAACCGAGACCTGAGATACAACTAGAGGTCATAGATTTATGAGTTTGGAACTGATGAACTAGTTTCTCTGATTTGCTTAAAGGCTGGTTTTAGACTTTCAGGGCTTCAGACGAGTTGAGACACCGTCTGAACAAAGACGTGTTTCTCTAATCGTTCTCTCTTGTCAAAGTCAGCAAACTCCTCTTTTGCTTTTTCTTCTTCAAACTGACAGACAAGATCAATATTTATCATGATATTTGTTTAGTTTATAGGTGAAACAGCCAAATGTCTCTGCTTGAAATCAAGGTGCTTCATCACACTGACACACGATGTGGAGTCTGTTCAGACTTACGTCGTTAAAGTGCTGGCTGGTTTTCATGATGTACGGCGTCCTCTCCGTCTTGTCGACCTTCATCCAGCCCTGACCGAGGAACTCCCTGCAGGAAACATCACACAGCGCCGTCAGAGAGTCTCTGTTTGTTCAAATTAAACCTGCAGTAACGTGTCGTCCACTTGTTTTCAGCAGAAACGAGCAGTTAAAGAGCAACATTATCATTTTATTTGCAGTTTAGCACGTTATTATAAAGATATTGATTATATCTGCTCTCCCCTCCTGAGAATATATCACTCTGTTTTTGTTTTTTTTAGGATTTCTCACCACATATAAAGTATAATTTAAAAAAAAAAACACAAATGTAGAAATCATAATATTACATTTGTTAAGTATTTATGATGTTATACTTTCATATTAGTTTGATTATGTGGTAATATTTTATAGTAGAACAACCACATGTTTACATTTTTTATCTATAAATACATATTTTACAACACACTTAAACTACAAACTGCCATTTTACAGCATGAAAAGTAATTTTAAGAAATAATTGCAGCTGATGTTGATGCAAAAGTTTGTTGTATCGCTGCAATAAAGGCAGTTTAAAGTCAGAACACACTTCTGACAGTTGTGTGGAGCCTCTATGTGTGATTTATATATATTATAATGTTTATATTGTGAACATTTGCACATTCCCAGTCAGTACATGTTCATCACATTCTCCTCATTTTACACTCCAGCAGCTTTGTTTCAGTTTCTATCATGATTACTTGACTTGTGGTCGTTGTCTTTTGTCTTTACTTGTATTTTTTGTTTTGCACTACAACAATCCCTCGTATGCGTGAACCTGCTGGACAGTGAACCAAACCAAACCGTGATCGGGTGTCTCTCTCGTGAACTCACTCGTAGGGAATACTCCTGAACACGATGTGATCCAGCAGCGTGATCTGTTCTGCCAGCTCCATGGCTGACAGAGTCTCAAAACACTCCGCTTTAGGGCTCTCCGCCTACAAACACACACAAACACACACATGTTTTAATTTCAATTTCATTTTTAGAACAATTAAAGTACAATTCAGTACAAATAAAACTATAACTACTATAAAAAACTATTTGAAATAACTACGACACCACATAGACGCTAAGTTAAGGTCACATATGTGTAATCCAGCTATGACTGTAGATGTTTTAATAAACTACATATTAAACTACAGCTTCATTAAAGGAGGAACTTCTTCTTCTTAACATGAACGTTCTTCTTACCACGATGAAGTGAAGCAGAGGACAGCTTTTCTGTTCCACAACCAGGAGATAAATTGTTTAAAAAGGTTTACTCGCTATTAAATAAAGCTGTTTGTTTTATGATTGAATCCTTTCTGTTAAGTTTTGTGTGGTAATAAATAAATATACTGTATAATGTGTAATATATATATAAATATATACTGACCATTTGTAAAATGTCTTCTATCTTCAGCTGAGCGTCGTCTTGTTCTTCTTGAGAAAGGGCACTGAAGAGCAAAACAGACACGCTTACATCAAGTGTTCATAATAATACTGTGTGTGTGTGTGTGTGTGTGTGTGTGTGTGTGTGTGTGTGTGTGTGTGGCATGAACATTATAAAAGAAATAACATACTTCACATTATATTTTGTATTTATGTATTTATTTATTGGGAGAATGTACAGCGTTAAACATAAATGTGTGATTATTCTTCAATTAAAAGGAGTTTTTCTGTCTTCAGGGTCGATTTTCAAGAAAAAAATGTTTTGTTTTTGTATTTTTTTTAGAAAAAACAACATTATTGTATTTGTTAATTGTTTAGTTGTAGCTATGAAAAAATAACTGTGTCTCAATGATGACATTCTAATATTTTTTAAGTGTGTTGAAAATTCAAAATGTGCAAGAATTTCACTGTTTTGTGACTTGACACTTTTTGACATGTCATCGATAATAAAGCAATAAAAAAAGTGTTAAATTCATTAAAACTTTACTTTGCATTTCCTCAAAACAACTTAAAAAAGACATTTGCCAAATTTATATAGTTTATATTTGTTCAAAATACAATTTTTTAAAAGTTAAATATCGCTAGAGTCAGTGGTTCCAGAGTTGAGGAGTTTTTAGGCACCACTATGTGTGGCTTCTGTTTAAATGTTTATTTTCTATAGACAGTATTTTATTTCATATTTACAGTCAACGGTCACAACTTCCCATTCACTTCAATGAGAAACTTTTGGTATTGTAGAAATATTTTGTATGTTTAAAATAATAATAATACATCAATAATAATAATAATATTTATGTAAAATCAGAACAAAAATTATTTATTAGAAATTTACTTTAATTTAATTTAAAAATTAAAACAACTTTACAACAAAACCGGATTAAAACAGTTTCCAGATGATAAGAGTGAATAATTAAAGTTACAATTAAAACAACAATTAAATTGACAAATATTTTCTCAGAGTCTCAAAGTCTCAGAAAGATTTCATCTGTTTAAAACAGCAAGTTTATATTGTTTTTACTTTTGTCTCCATTTCCTCTGGCAGACACTCCAGCACAGAGACAGACGGACGGATGGACGGATGAGGTTTTAGAGAGACGACTGTACCTTAATATGTTTGAAGTCGCTTTCCTCTCTTGGGGCATCAGGTCCGGATCTCGTAACACCTCCTCCAAGAGTCCGATCACCCCCATCTTCAACTCACTGTTCATGTCAAAGTCCTGATGGATGAACACATTTAATTCATGTTTATCTGTGTGTCACATTTCAAACACAAAGGTAATTCAAGGTGCAAAACACATTTAAGAAGAACAGAGACATAAATACAGGAGATTTAAAGATGATCAGTCGAATATCAACTGGATGTTTGTAGCTGAGTCACATTTTTAGAGCCACTTACAGAAAGATCGACTTGAACAGAACATCTAGGATTGTCCTGTAAAAGTCTACATTCAG
The DNA here is from genome assembly GCA_029490765.1 of Euthynnus affinis. Lineage (NCBI taxonomy): Eukaryota > Metazoa > Chordata > Actinopteri > Scombriformes > Scombridae > Euthynnus > Euthynnus affinis. The sequence goes on from CM055855.1 coordinate 25,386,147, forward strand.
AGCTTGATTTAATACTGATAATAGTTATGCATATTTCTTAAATAATAATAACTGACATGACAAATATAGAGAGTAAAAAGTCCCATCCTTCAAACTCTAAGCTCCGAGTCCAGGCTGAGTGAGGGCCGAGCACGTGGCAACGACGCCCTCTACAGGACATTTAAACCAGCTGCTGGATATTTAAAAAGAAAAGACACACAAAGCCTGAAACAGTGTCTGTATGCAAACAGATCTGATGTGATATTTAAGGCATTAATAGTAAAGAATATGAGATGAAGCTCCTGGAAGAGCTCCGTTTGTTTACATGTGAAAAGCTCGTTGACTTTAATTTACTGGGAAGTGTTGCTGTCATCCTCTGGCAGCTTTTATCTAAATGAACTGGTCTGAAATCCAAAACACTGTTAATATAGTGAGTAGAAGTGATGGACTGTTTGTTTTCTTCTCCTGTATCTATCAGATATTTACACGGCTGTAAATAAAGTGTTAAATATGTACGTCAGATCTAACTGGAACTGTAGGATTAATAACAAGAACACAGTGAAAACTCATTTCACTGTTTTTACAGTCAGCTTTAACCCTGCGACTGATGATTGTTTTCATTATCTGTCAATTATTTTCTCAATTAATCGATCAGTTTTTGATCTGTAAAATGAAACATGTCGATCAGTGTTACTGAAAAGTTCAAGATAACAGAGACGTTCAGTTTACTGTCATAAAAGACTAAAAATAAAGAGAAAATATTCACATTTGAGAAGCAGAATCAGAGAATTTGGACATTTTTTTTCCTTAAAAAATGGCTCAAAATGATAAATCAGTTATTAATTTATTTAATAGTTGACAACTAATCGATAACAACCAATCAGAGCAGCTTTAGACAGTTTCCCATCATGTTTCTGTCAAACTGCTGTTTCATATTAAAGGGTCGCAGCCGCTGCTCTCACTGTCTGCAGACCCTCATATCATCAATACGTCCGTTTTTTTAAAGCGACAACATCCAGGTACAAAAATAGCATCTTATGTAATCTTTAAATGAAAACGATAGGATCCCCGGGGAGGACGCTGACCTTTCCTTCCTGAAGAAGGGAGAGAAAAAAAGAAGAAGAAGCCACGCAGAGCAAAAGAGAGGCACCTACATCACGGGGGAAAAGACACACACACACACACACACACGAGCGATGACACAGAGACTGTCAGGTTTAAGAGTTACAGGACTGATGAACATGAGGAAGAACTCGAAGACGTTCCTGAATATCAAGTCGGAAGTGCGGAGCTTCAGGCAGGAAGACTATCTTTAACCGTTCCTTCCTCTCTCTCTCTCTCTCCTTTAAACTTTAAATCTGTTTCTCTCCTCGGAGGCTCTCAGTCGTCTTTTTCAGCCTCGTCCGGCTCCGTCCTCTCCTCTTCGATCCTCATCACCACCTCATCTTCTCCTTCACTCCGGGAGTCCGCTGCCTCCATCGAGGAGTTCGGATCCTTTCAGGGTCTAACCGCCTTTCATCTGTCATGCATGCTCAGTACATAACATTCACACATAGATATATAAATATATAAACTGAGTGTGTCCTGAGTGAAATCCAGGAAGTGGACTCACCTGCGAGTGTTTGGAGACCCAGTGTCGCAGCACATTGAGCACTCTGTTGGTCGCAGCTCTGCGGATGATGAATTCTTTGTCACAGGATTTCTCAGAATTACTAAAACCTAACAAGAGAAGAAAAAAAAAAAAAAAAAAGATTAAAGAAAAGAAAGAAAGATTAATCCAGGCAGCACTTTTAACTCTCTCCTGGCTCCGCAGCACCTTAACGAGGAGCTCCTCCGCCTCCTGACTCACAACTCTGCAGCCGCTGGTTTATTCTCAAAACAAAACAAAACAAAAAGTACAATCCTGAGACTACGGTGAGGTCAGAGGACTGCTGTACTTCCTGCCAGCACGTCTGATTATCATAATAAATCCAAAACTAATTGCTCCAAATATTAAGATGATAAACTCTCATTCCTGCCACTTAACTGCCTCTTAAGAGCATTTAATTGTTATGTAATTGTGCGACTGAACAACAGTCCCCTCCCCTCCCTCCCCTCCCCTCCTTCCCTTTGACCTTCACGGCTCGCCGTCGCTCACCCTGAGAGCTGCTGTGGCCGGCGGCGGCGGTGGCGATGGCGAAGGCCGAAGCCGGCGACATGGCACAGCGAGAGTTCTCCCCCGACGTGACTGCGAGGAGGCGGAGGACGTTAGGAAACACAAAGATGGAAGAGAGCACATGTCTGCTCTGTCTGCTCTGCGTGTGTGTGTGTGTTTGTGTGCACGCCGTACCTCCCGACTGTCTGTAGCGCAGGTGCCTCGGCGTGGACGGCGAGCGGCAGGGAGACATGTCGCCCGGCTCGCTGCTGGCCGGAGCTTCAGGGATGAACTTGTCCAGAGACACTGACTCCAGAACAGCTGATAGAGACGAGAGAAAGTCACATGTTAAAGATTCGTACTGATTATTGTGAAGATCTGAGAGCAGCTGAAACTGTTGATGTCCTTAAACATACAATAAAAATTAAACTCACCTCTTTAGCTTTTGATTAATTTAATAATTCACTCTATTATATCCATGTTTTTAAATGTTTTATTCCCTTTTATCTGTTTTATCATTATATCTTTTTATTTCTCATGTGCATCAGTCTGATTATCTTCTTCTCAGTCATCCGTGAAGCATTTTAAACTGGCTGAAAGCTGCTATGTAAATAAAGTTTGATTGATTGATTGTGTTAAATGTTAAATGCATGGATGTACACCACGTACAGGACGATCGATGACGTGATGTAAGCAGACGAGTCGATATATAAAAGTTCTGTTTGCTGATAACAAACAAATAACTAACAGAAAATCAAACAGATGCATTTTTTTTTAGATGTCCAGATGTGCACAGATGCTTTAATCTCATCGTGGAGTTAAATCTGCAGTTAGTTAGTTATCTAAACTTTATTTATTGAGGGAATCTTGTTGATAAAGAGACTCGAGAACAGTTTATACAGAGACAAGATCACAATAAACAAACATTATGAAAGATATCTGTTAATAAAACTAAAACTTCAGCTGCTATTATTAATTATTAAGACTAACAAGATTAAGACTAATGATTTTATACAGTATTTATATGTTATTGGTGTCTTTATTAAACAGGAACAGTAGAGAGAGATGGAGTTTGAACTGCAGCATGTGTCTCAACCAATAGGAAACCAGCCTGCGCCGACTAATGTTTATTTCCATTAATGATCAATCTGTTTATCATCTTCTCGGTGGTTAAAAGTCTATAAAACATCATAAAACAGTAAAACATTTCCGTCCCAGCTTCCCGGAGTCAAAGACGACCTCATTAAAACGCCTTTTTTTTAGTCCAAAAAGGAGAAACTCTTCACGTCGGAGGAGCTGCAGGGAGAGGATTTAAGCTTTTCTTTCTCGACACAAACAGTTGCAGATAAACATCTATCATCTGATCCCTTCACCGACTCGTCGCTGCAGCTCTGAAGAGATGTTCAGCAGTCTGTTAGGGACTCGAGTCAGGCCTCATGAAAGAACATTTCTCTGATCTTAAGTCGGACTCTACAAACTTTCAACTCTTAATTGTGCAAATTTAATGTAAATCACATCGTTTCTGTGTTGGATTATAAAGAGATTACACTGTTTTCTTATAGTTTTAGTATCTCATTTATATGAAGGGTTGTTAAATATTAGAAACACCTCTCAGTTTGAGCCAATCAGCCTCCATAATTAGCATTAAATAAATCATTGCACCTCTAAAAACAGGTCAAATAAAAACATAAAGGTAGTTTTATCTACTGTACCTGATGAACTGGCAACTCTCTAACCTCTGAGTTCATGTGTGTCTTTAAACTTTTGGCTCATAAGTCATTTTTCCTCTCGGGGAGGAACTCCAGCTCCATTTCTATCTCTTCTGGGTTTTTTTTCTTTGTCGTCAGAGAACCTGCGACCCCCTCTCGCTCCGCCGCTGTTTTCATAGTGACCCATTTACGTCTGTCGTTCCCTGGTTTATTTGGGTTGGCAGGCCACTATCAGACACTCTAGATTCATATCAGTAATAAAAGTTTCACACTAGACGGCGCTAATGTTTAGAAATCAGCCTTACTGGACTCTAAAGTGCATTTACCTGTTTTTAAAACCACAATTTCATAACGGTGAGTCGACAGTGAAGCCCACACATGTGCCGATGCTCGGTGTGAATCATCCGTCTTACCCCTGCGGATGCTGCGCCTCAGCTTCCCACAGAAGGCGTCGATGCGAGGCAGCTCTCCGCTGACGTCCTCCGCCGCGGCCGGGCTGAGCTCCGGGGAGCTGGGGCCGCGGCTGAGGTCCAGGGGGGCTTTGGTGGAGGTGGGAGGCGGAGACGACACCCCCGAGGCCTGGGGGAGGCTGGGAGAGCGCGTGGCGGTGGGCGGAGGCGAGGAGAAGCCCGAGGGCGGCCTCGTCGAACCGGGAGGCGGGGAGGAGATGGAGGGGCTGTGGCTGGAGGTGGGGGAGTTGGCCGCGGAGGAGGAGGGGGTGGTGGAGAGGTCCAGGGCGCCCGCTTTGGAACCGATCGGGGAGCTGAGGGAGAGCTTGCGGCAGTGGACCGGGGAGGAGGTGCGGGAGGGGATGGAGAGGGGGGGAGGGGAGGAAAACTTGCGGCACAGCCTCGGGGATTTGTTGTTCAAGGGGTCGGTCCCCCACGAGCTCCCCTGGTTGGTGGCGAAGAAGAGCTCCAGAGACCTGAGAGACAGAGGGAGAGGTGATCTAGCGGCTCTGCCTCTGACAAAATGTTGGTGCAAGTGAATCACCAGTCAGCCCGCTGGGGGGGGGGGGGGGCGGGGGAGGGGGGCGGTATTTACTTGGACTGGTCGAGCGCCAGCTGCGTGATCTTCAGACTGTAGTCGGGACAGAGAGACATGATGGACAGACGATCACATGAATGCTGTTCGATCCTGGAACAGTGACAGGAAGAAGAGGAGGGAGAGCGGTGGAGGAGAGGCGATGAGGAGGTGAACAACGAGGGGAGAATGCGGCGACGGAAAAGATGGAGCGAACGGCAAAGAGGCGGCGGCGCGTAGAAAGGAAGGAGTTTACCTGACGGGTATGGAGGTGAACGGCTTCTTGTAGATGTCGGCCAGCTTGTCGATGACCACGGCGGCCGTGGTGAAGATCCTGTAGGTGTGCAGGAAGGTGTTGAGGAAGTCTATGGAGAGGAAGCGCAGGTCGGTCAGGCGCTCCAGCAGCCGCTCCACGCTGGCGTAGCGGATCTGCGGCACCTTGCAGGAGTTGAGCGTCTTGCTGAAGCAAATGTCGACGTCGTCTTTGTGCAGCCGGGCGTCGGATCTAAAAAAAAAGGGAGGGAAGCACAACGTTCACGTCTGTCCGTTCGCCGGCTGACTTCTCGGACTCTCAGAAATCCTCCTTTTCTTACTTGATCATGTGCGGCACGGAGACTTTGGAGTTCTCCTCGAACACGCTGGTCATCAGGCCGTTACAGCGGATGTTATCGATGCACTAAAAAAAAAAAAAAAACGCAGAGCAGAGAAACTTCCTGTTTCATTCAACGGCTGGAAAACCATCATCGGCAACACCCAGCGTCTTTAAACAGTCGGGCTCACCTGGCTGATGTCGCTGGTCCACGCCGCCTTCTCCTGGCGGGACGGAGCCAAGAGGACGACGGAGAAGGACTGACCGTCAGGAGGCTCCACCACGATCTTAAACTCCAGATGGTTGAAACCTTGACCCGCCGCGTTGTCTGAAAAAATGATGATAGGTTAGTGAAAAAAGAAAAGGTGAAGACATTGGAGAAGAAACTGGATTTGACAGAAGAAGAAGAAGAAGAAGAAGGAAAAGAAGAAGAAGAAGAAGAAGAAGAAGAAGAACAAGAAGAAGAAGAAGAACAAGAACAAGAAGAAGAAGAACAAGAAGAACAAGAAGAAGAAGAAGAAGAAGAAGAAGAAGAAGAAGAAGAAGAAGAAGAAGAAGAAGAAGAACAAGAACAAGAACGAGAAGAAGAAGAAGGAGAAGAAGAAGAAGAAGAAGAAGAAGAAGAAGAAGAAGAAGAAGAAGAAGAACAAGAACAAGAACGAGAAGAAGAAGAAGAAGAAGAAGAAGAAGAAGAAGAAGAACAAGAAGAAGAAGAAGAAGAAGATACTCACAGTCTTCATCACTGGCGTCCAGCTCTTCTATCAGAGTGCACTCTATCAGAGACAACGCTCCTCCTTGCTGTGGAGGGAGATAAAAAATAAATAAAAAGGGACTGATATCACCTCAAGAGCAAATAGTTTCAGCCTTTTAAAAGGATGAAGTGTTTTCAAAGTGTTGCTCTGTGGGATATTTTTGGAGGGATTTGAATGAAAACAAACTTTAAGACAGGAAAAAAACAAATGTTGAACTCACCCTTTAATATTTTTTAAGGCTTCTTTATTCAGACATAACAGGACATTTATAAGAAGAGCTCTTGTGATATTCGGGCTATATATATATTTAAGAGACAGAACAGCTGGGACTTAAAAACGTTCTCATCACAGGGAAGAAAGTTGTTTTTATTCTTTCATGTGCTGCATCACTGATGGGTTTTAATACTTATTTTGCTGTTTATGACCTCCATAAATATATTTCCAGTGTTTGTGTGTGTCATTAATATCTGCGGACAGGTTGACACTCTGACCTTGAGCAGGTGCAGCTTTCCTCCAGATGTGCGGGTGCAGATGAGGAAGTGTTTGGTGAACAGGAAGCACTGCCTCTCTCCTTCCTTCCTCAGCGAGAGGGAACCCAGACGGACCTTACTGAGCATGCCCCGCTCGCTGCTGGACGGCAGCTGGATGAGAGACCCTGAGGACGGAGGAGAGAGAGAGTGAGAAGTAAAGGACGAGGGTTTGGTTTGGATCCAGTCCTCCAAATCTCTCCGCATTTCTTTAGGAAACAGTTTATTTTTGTCCTTATTTGATTGTCGAGGAGCTGAAACCTGAGTTTTTTACTCTCTTTTACTTCTGTTATGAGATGCAACAATAAAGAACTTGAGCTTGGAAACTTGTAGAGATGTTAGGTTTATTATTTTTAGCTGACTGTCACTGTTTTAAGTTAAGAAGACAAACATCCTCAGCAGCAGATTAGATCAGTTTTAGCTCATTAACATTAATTCTGAATAGAAAGGGAGCGTGTTGTCTGCAGCTACTGTCTGTTATTCAAAGACTGTAACACCGCTGTATGATTTTACTGTAGTTTAACAGTGTGGAAAGATAAGTTCAACTTATCCCAGATAAACTTAGATTCATATCAGATTAATATTTCTGGATCAGGAGCTTCAGTATTTGGAGAAAGTACAGCAGCTCTAAGCCCCGAAAAAAGGTGATTAAACATCTTCCAGCTGTCGTTTTTTCAGCCTTTTTACTCGCAAATGTTGAAAGTTAAACATAATAAAACGATTTGTCAGTGAGAAACAGTATGGAGAGATAAGTTGAACTTATCCCAGATAAACTTTGATTGATTGAATCTGATCAGCTTCATAGTTCTGGATCAGGAGCTTCAGTGTTTGGAGAAAGTAGGAGGTGAAGTACAGTAGCTCTAATCCAAAAAAAAGGTCATTAAACATCTTATTAAACATAATAAAACGAGAAACTGAGAGGCAGACGTTGCAGAAGCAGCTCACCTTGTCTGACGAACGTCTGGCTGGTGTCCAGCAGGATGTCACAGCCCTCTACGATCATCCTCTCTATGGCCAGGTTCTTCCTGATGTTCTCCGTGTCGCTCACTTCGTCGTGCATCATCCTGACAACACCACCGTTCGTCAGCATCGTTAACGTCATCCTTCATCTCTATCCTCCTCCCCCTCATGAAACTCAAACACACACACACACACAGACACTTACTTTGACAGCTCCTCCAGTTTGGATTTGGCAAACTCCAGGCTCTTACGCTCCACGTGTTCGTGAGGTGTGTGCGCCAGCAGCTCGTGGAGAGTGATGATGTATCGTGGAATCTAAAATATAGACGAAGCACAACAAGAGATTAGTGACACAGGTTGGACTGAGTATACTTCACAAATGTTTCTACACTGGATATTTTACCTGGAACATGGGATAAGTGAGGAACGTCTCCAGCATCCGGCCCTCGCAAGCAGCGTTGGACTCGTACTGTTTCAGCAGTTTGTCGAAGTCTCTGTTCTGCTTGCAGTTGGCCAGCACCTGCAGGCTGTACTGGTGGTTTCGCACAAACTCCTGGTAAATGTTCAGCATCGGCAGCAGGATGTCAAACAGATCCGCTGTGAGGGGTGACAAAAAACAAACATACAAAACCTTTTAAATACAGAATAAGACCACCTCATTTTCCCAAACAGAGACTTATCTTTGATAACTAGTCCGCAGTCTTGTCACGTTGATGTTTTTTTGTCCAAGTCACATTACGTGGGTCTCAAATTCCATGTAGTATTGTCTCAAATCAAACACTGCCGATTAGCATTAGCATTAGCTAGCGTTAGCATTCGCTAGCGTTAGCATTCACGCTACCAAATCATTACAGGCCTGTAAATCAACCCAAAAATCATACTGATAGCTTATATTTAACAACAGTATAGTGGTGCTTAGTGCTAAAAACACATGTTTAACTTATATTTGTTTAATGTGGTGATGTTTCAACCGCCGTTTTCAGTTTGAAAAGTTGGTCGCTCCCCTTCTGCTACGTAGCCAAGATGGCGGCCATTAAGGGTGAGAAGCGTCCGTATAGTTCCACACTCAACTTTCTGACGGTTTTGAGTGCAGCCTCCGGGTACTCGCAGTGCATTTTTCCATATTTTTCAGTGTGGACGCACTTCTGTACTCAAAATGTTAAGTGTAAGTACAGAAGTATGCGATTTGAGACACAGCAGTTATCTCGGTGAGTGTCATTCATTCTGAAAACTCAAATCCAGATGTTGAAGTGTCTTGCATTGAATAATTTTTATCTAAAAGTCTAAAAAAAAGTTGTTTTCTCATGTGAATGCTGTGATATGACATGTAAAATATGAAAAAAATAGCATGTGCCTGCATCTTAATCATTTTTTTATCATGTCAAATGTATAATTAACATCAGAGACAGATGCAAAAATGAGATTTGAGATTTTCCTGCACCGCGTTTATGTCGTGGATGTTTGTGACGCATCACCACAGCTGCTGACAGCGTGCAGGACTTTGACTTTGCTAATTCTGAAACGTCTTTGCATGTTTATGTGAATACGTTCGAGTCTACAGAGGATGCATTCAGGCACAAAGTTAAGTGTAGGTCATTTGCATTTTGGTAGCGCTCAGTGTGCAACACATGACGTTACTGTACATGTAGGAAGACTTGTAGAAACACAGTTCATGGAGGTAAAGTGAGAGTGAAACATGGCAGTTGTGTTGATTAAAGTAGAAACTGATCTGTTGTGTCAGACGTGCAGCACTCACCCAGAACCAGCGTGGGCCAGTTGGCGATCCGAGCTTTAAGACCTTGATGGAAGATTTCATGCAGAAACATGATGGTCTCACTAGAAAAAGAAAAAAAAAAGAAAGAGAGAGAGAACAGGTCCGAATCAGTTTTTTTTTTCTTAAACTGGAAGATAAAATCTTTGCCTAGAAATCCCCTCCGTCCTCGCACCTGTTGAGGAATATGCTGCTGACGTCGTCGTGGCTGATGGGAGGCTTCTTGGAGCTGGCGGCCATGCGGAGCGGCCTGAGGAAACAGTTGACCAGGATGGAGAGCTGGTGGACGTACTCCGTCTCCGCCTCCACCATGTTGAAGACGATCTGGTTCCTCTTCCTCATGCTCTCGGCGTGAGGGGAGCAGATGTAGTCCTGGACGATGATCTTCCACTTCCTCCGGCACAGCCAGCCACGCATGAAGCTCTGCACCTGCACAGCCACAGCACCAGGTGTCTCTCTCTCTCGCTCTTGTTTTCTTTATGTGTTGTTAAGCGGACGCCGGCAACTCACCTTTTTGATCTTCTTAATATCCGGGTCTTCCTCCTCCTGGTTGTTCTGGTAAGGCAGCATCCTCTCCTTTGCTTTGTTCAACACCACAATCTAGCAACAACAACAACATCCTCCATGTGAAAACACTGCACCGGCACAGCGGATAAAACATTCATGAAGCTACTTTAGAGGATCAAAACAACAAATATCTTGTTGCATGATAAGGAAGTCCACTGGAGCCCTGCTGCGCTTTAATTCAAGAGAAACATGCGCTCCTGACTCAAGTGTTTTCCCATCATGCCAGATGCATTTGCACGCTTTGATCCGCTCCATGCATGTGTGCGTGGAGTTTATGTATGCATGCGCGCGCAGATGTGGACGCACTCATGCGTACCTCGGCTTTAAGCCTCTCGATCTCGGTGTCCTGGTCCTCCAGCTGAGTGCGGAGCTGATTGGCCGCGATCTTCTCAGTCTCCATGATCTGGACCAGGTGGATGTATTTTTGCATCAGGATCTCACGCTCGATGATGATGTCGGAGTAACTAAAGGGAGCGCAGAGGAGGTGGAGGGAGGAAGGAGGGGATTATTGTGTTTCAAGACTTCATACTGTAATTAAACGTATACAGAAAAGATTTAACTGGCAACGATTAGTCAGCTGACAGAAAGTTAATCGACAGTTTTCAAGGTTCAAAGTTCATTTTAAATGTTTCAGCTGTAGCTTCCAACATGCTGCACACACAAATATTTAAATATTTCAGATTATAGTAGAATAAAATAGAGCAAAGTGGCCCTAAAGAAGAAATTAAACTGGAAAAACTATAAAATATATTACATACACCCAATAGTTCTTACAATATATGCAAAATAAATATTTTTTTAAATAATTTTGATAAAGCAAAAATGCCAAAATCTTGCTGAAACATAAGATTTGATGCTTTTCTTTGTCATATATGATAGTAATCTGAATAATTTTGGTGTTTTTGACTGTTGGTTGGTCAAAACAGAACATTTAAAGACATAAACGAAGGCTGTGGGAGATTATAACGGGCATTTTTCACTATTTTCTGATATTTTATGGGGAACAAAAAAAACACAATGAATTGAGAAAATAATCAGCAGGTTAATTGATTGATTAGTTGCGGTTCTAGTCGCAGACCGGACTGACACGTCACCCTGCAAAAAGAATAAACAAAGGTGGTTTGATGTGCATCAGATTTTCCACCGAATGTTGAGATAAAAATAGGAAACGCAGCCTCAGTGAGAGAGAGAGAGAGAGCAGAGAAATAGAGGTCGAGTGGCGAGATCAAGTCTGTGATGTAACCAGTGTAGCAATACAGCACCAGTGTGACCTAAATGTGAACCGCTGCGAGCAGAACACGTCCATGTGCTCCCTCACACACACACACACACACACACACACACACACACAAATATGGAATAACACGTGGTAGTTATGTCAAATGAGTATCAGCACAAAGAGCAAGCAGAAAGTAGAGAACAGTTTGTTGTTATTTAACACCTCAACGTGTCAAAGTGTCGAACTACTGCATGTTACTGATAATATGTAAGACATTTAATTACATGGTAGAATATAAGAAGGAAGAAGCAACTGATTATATTAACAAAGAACAAAATAGCAGAAGTGGACGCATCTATACTGTACTTAAAAATATGTAAAAGTACTTATTATGTAGAAAAAATGTCCCCTATATATGACATCATTAGATTATTAATAGTGAAGCATCAGTGTTAGAGCAGCATGTTACTGTTGTAGCTGCTGGAGGTGGAGCTAGTTTACACTACTTTATATACAGTTAGCTAGTTTAGTCCACTGGTTCCCAACCTAGGGGTCGGGGCCCCTCCAAAGGGTCAGCAGATAAATCTGAGGGGTCGTGAGATGATTAATGGGAGAGTTTTTTGCTGTAATGTGACGTTTCTGAAGGTCTTATCAGTCTGCAGCAGCTGCTCCTCTGAATCCTGCAGGTTGTTGTTATTCAGGATCAACATGCTGAGATCTACCTTCCACTCACTGTTACTGTTTACAAGAGGAAAGAAGAAGAAACAAAGTCCTGATACACAAATCTGTTTTCAGTTTTTGGACTTTTTCTCTCATCTTTTTAGGGGGATATTGGATAATTTTATCTGTTTGGCATTTGAACGTGACAAAGAGCTTCAACTCTGACACATCTAAACCTGATGAAGAGCCGATACGGCTTCAAAATGCTGCACTTTTTCTACATATAATAAAAAAAAATTGTGTTATTTGTGTTATGAATCCTTGGGGAAGCAGAGAAGACAAAACTAGACACTTGTTTTTACACTCAGTGTCCAGTTTATTATGTTCACATGTGAATTCTAATGCAATCCAATATGACAGCTCTAATGGGTTTCTATTATTTTGTTCATTATTATTATACCTAAATAATGAACATAAAGTTGAATTATCATCTTTTTGACAATGTCGAGTTGTTGTATTGGATTAGATTTGCACAGGTGTTTCTGTTAAAGTCTACAGCGAGTGTAAAAGCTTCTCATATGTCCTGATCTGAAGAGAAACCAGTAACTTCAGCGGCCACATAAATATAGCGGAGTAAAAAGTACAATATGCACCTCAAGATTGTATTAAAAAGTACAGTATGTCAGTAAATGAGTCCTGTCCTTTCTCACCTGGCCTGCTGGATGTACTCCACCCACTCGTTGCAGTCTGACTCCTCCTCTGTCCGCAGCTCCAAAGGTTTCTGTCCATCGTGGCCAAAAATCACCAGGAAGTAGTGCTGCAGTCGAGAAAACAGACACACAACAAAAACACAAAATAAATGACTTCTAGTTCAAGTACAGGATGACTTGAACACCTCGAGGTGCCCTGAAGAACTATTATGAACTCTTGATTTTTGAGGAAACTTGTCCCACTCTTCTTCTTCTTCTTCTTCTCGATCTCGTTCATATCATATTTTTGCAGTTCCAGGAAGCCTTTATATATCATTTATTAAACCTGTAACACTGTTGTTCAGACGTGCTGCATTAAATTCACATTATTATAAAAATATGTCAGCGGGATTTATCGTCAATAGCTGAAATGTTTCAGTCTGAACCAGAGTGGTTACAGACTGACGCTGCCAATACAAAATCAATGAGAACATCCGTTTTCAGTGGACTATATATCTGATTCTTATATAACTCCAAATCAAAATATGGCAAAATAATCGAACGACTGAAGAGAAATTAAAAAAATAATCTGCATAAAACTAATGATATGTGCTTAATTGAATATGAAATATGAGATTCAGATCATTCCTGACATCTTGTGAGCGGCTGCGGCTCTGCGAAGGCTTCATGTCGTCAATGAGTGTCATAAAGCTTCAGGGGTGGAGGGGTGGAGGGGTGGAGGGAGGGGGGTTACAGATGACCAGCCTGTCTTTATGGCACCGCGTCCCACCACTCTGTCAAAACACATTAAGAGCTACGAGCCGTCATATCACATCAGGTTAGACCCCCCCCCTCCCTCCCCTCCCTCTCTCTCACCCCTCCAGCAACGCCGCACCAGCATCAATGATCTAATTAAGTAACTTAACAGGAGCGCCGCTGCCGAGTCCTCCGCTGCTACGAACAGACGAAGAAATCACAGGAAAACTTTAATAATTCAAGATAGAAACAACGTTTGCATGTATCACTTATTAAATGAGTTGCTATGTTGTGTTTTACTGTGTGTGAAATAAGAGAATCTGCCTTCTTTTCCTTTTATAGAAAGGACGTTTTATCGCTGACATTGTTTCTGGTGAATCTAATCTGGAATCTGAAAATACACAAACAGATAAAATTAAGATTTCTAAATTGGCTTCTGCTCATCAGAATACATATTTTCACTCCAACCAGTTATTTATTTATACACTTTATCCACTGTATCTGCAATGTTCTTCTGTCTTTATCTTTATGTTTCTTGCTAACATTATGTCTTTATTGTTTATCTTATTGTTCTCATATAGAATTATTTCACTTGTCTTTTACTGGTCTAGGTCTGTCCTGAGCCTCATCTTAAGCATTTCACTGTACAGATGTTATTCTGTAGTTCAAATATACAAAACAAACTTTAAACCATAAGTGCTCGTAACATGACTCAAAGATAGAAACACTGTTGCTGTAAAGGGGAGGGGTGTGATTTCAGGTTAGAGTTATGCTCAGTTTATTTAACCCTTTGAACCTTCAGGTGCTTTTATTTATAATTTATGTAATTTATAGGTTTACAGCATTGCTCTTCATGAGGTTTCTTCCATTTTTTCACCTTTAAAGGTTTTTTTTCAGGAGTTTTTCCTTCATCATTTGAATTGAGGGATAGAAGATGTTGTGTTGATGTACAGATTGTAAAACCCCCCTGAAGCAAATTTGTCATTTGTGATGTTGATCTGATGACTCTAATTTGAAGATGTCGCCTTTGTGCTCTAGGATACCGTGAGGGATGTTTTCTACTGTTCTTCTTATGTTTTATAAACCAAGCAACAAATCGATGACGCAAGAAAATAGTCATCAAATTAGTCGATAATAAAAACAGTTATTAATCGCAGCTACTACACAGGCATCGATGTAAGTGTAAAAAGATTGACTAGGTTAGTTTTACAAGAGGAAAACAGTCATAAATTTGATAATTATGAACCAAGATTAACTTTTTTTCTGTGATTTAAAAGTGGTTTTACTGATGCGTATCTTTAACAGACTTCTGTAAATGTTCTGCTGATTTTTACATTATGCGTCTATCTGTTATTTTTTTGTTTTATTTTATTTTATTTTATTATTACTTTCCTTTTTTTTTAGATTGTTTATTCATTTTGTTTGTTTTTTTATACTTCACACCTTGTATGTATATTTTTATTGTGCTATGGACCCTTCAGGAGTGTGTCCTGATGGAATTTGATGGATCGTTATGATTTTGAGATTAATGGGGTACAAATGTTGACCTGAATTGTGTGTGCAAAGGGTTAAATCACATTTAAATCATCCATCCATCCATATTCTGCACCCACTTATCCTCTTCAGGGTCCCAGAGACATTTTAATCAGAGTATACATAATTTAAAAAGTACATGAACACATTCCTCTGGCTTTGTATACATCACAGTGAAAAAATTAAATTATGACATTTGTATGAATAAGAATGAATTTCCTGCTCGTGTTCGGCAACACTTATGTGTGACCGTTGGCTCATTTGAATGTGACAGTTTCAGATTTCGCAGCGTGGCAGATGATTGTCGGTCTGCATTTGTTAGTTTCATAGTTAAATCCATCATCTATTATAACTTGATATTAATGCTATACCATAGTATAACATATCTGTTAACATATCTACTGTTTGAGACAGAGACAGACAGAGGAATCACTTCATTTTATAATTATTTTATCAGAAGAATTTAACGAGTAATTTAAGTAAACAATGCAAAAATACTGATCTACCCGCCTGCAGACGGATGAGAATAGCAAAAAATGAATCTGCGTGATCCGTCATATTTATATAAATATACTTTATAGTGTATTTTCAAACTCATCAGTGCTAGTGGAATCTTTCTGTTAACCTTGACTGACTCTGCTGCTCTTTCCTGTGTGACGTCACCTCCGATATCTCGTTTTGAAGTGGATATTAATGAAAGCTGCCGTACTAAAAACGACTCCACATGTCACTGCAGTATATATATAGTAACATATTTAAATGAACATCCTGTTTCTATATTATTTTCCACCACATTAATGCGGCAAACTGCAAGTTGCTCTTTAAAACACTGAGCTCAAACTGAAAAAGCTACTTTTTAAACAGTGTACTAATAAAAATAATCTTTTTTGAATAATAAAAAAAAGTTAAATTACCTCAATAAAATTTTCAAAATGACACCTCCTCCGTTTCCCTCATAAAAAATCCAGAGTCTGTGAGCATGTAAATATTATTAATTTCTATTAAGTTTTCCAGCCGGACACCAGATGTCTCCTGTTTCACTGTGAAGTTCAGTCTCAGTGTTCGTCCACCGGAGGCTTCGAGTTTCCACATCACACTTGTGTAAGTTGGACCATGACCGGCTCCAAACTAGCTGTGATGTCACAAATCCTGCTTTACGGAGGTTTCACACGTTAAACAGAGACTTTCCCTTTACATCATTCTGCACAGAGAAGAAGAACAACGACTGAAAGAACAGGATGAAAAACACCTTGATGTAAATATACTTAAACCTGCATTAACTGATTTTTTTCCCCACACAACACTGACATATAAAGCTAATATGTTGAACTTGTTAGCAAACAGTTGTTTATTTCCAAATCCAGCAGTTACGGATCAACATTATCGTTCATTTAAAGTCGTGTTTCTGTCCGTCTGGTGAATATAAGTCCAATCTTCTCTCTCTTTTAGCTTCTGTTTCTGCTCTCTACCAACATCCTGAGGGAAATATCTGACTCTTTAGCCGCTAAATGCTACCAGCTAGTCTACAGCTAACTGTTTGGTGCTGAGCAGGTTAGTGTACAGCGACTTTTTACAGCTTTTTCTCTAAAAACGACGCTATGAGAGCCGCTGAGAGTGAACCAGAACAGTAAAAGTTGCAGCTAAACAGATAAACAACGAGCTGAAACTCACTATAAAGCTCCGTAAAGCCGAGAGGAGCTGCTGATAATTCTCTGTAGGTTCATCAATACGAGCCTCAACCAACATATTCCACACTAACAGACCAGACATTATTATAGAAAGATGGTTTGTGGATTACAGCCGCTTAAATTTCAAATGTTGATAGAAACTGAGCATGAGAAATCTCCAAATTGATGCATATAAACCTTTTTTTTCTGCTGATAATGAGAAACTTTTTCCTGCGTTTTTGTATTTTGTCCTTATTGAACATATATCTATACTTCCCTCTGACGCTGCCACAGGGAGAAAGTAGGCCTGTGTAGTAATGATGTAACGATAAGCGGGTGAGAGACACTTGCTAGCGTGTGGCGGCTACGGACCAGAGAGAGGCTTAAGGGCTTGTTTATGTGTGTGTGTGTGTGTGTGTGTGTGTGTGTGTGTGTTAGGGTTAGGGTGGGTGGGGGGGAGGGAGGGAGGGTTTTACATAACCATCAAGGCTTGTACAGCTCCTTGCATTGCTAATGCGGCTTCCCCGGCCACAAGCCTGCTTTAAGCTGGAGGATAACAATAAGAGAGAGACAGACAGACAGACAGACAGGCAGGCAGACAGACGGAGGGAGCTTTAAGCCCCCGTGCCCCGCGCCCAGCATCACTACGTCCACTCACAAAATCTGTCATCTGTCTGCCGCGCACGGACACACATACGCGAGCAGCCGGCTCCGAAGAGACTCAGCGTCACTTACGGGACATGACTTGCAAGACGACAGTAGCACTGAGTTTGAATTATTCACTTCACCTCGCTTTCACTCACAGAGCAGAGACGACACTGTTGTCCTGGGAAACATGGAAACACTCAAAGTATGCTGCAAAAATTTAACTTTAAGACACTTATTTATCATTTATAAGCAGTTTCTAAACACTTAATAACACACTAATACAGTTATAAGCATCAATAAGGACGGTACGTGTGCATCAATGTTCAGTATTTGTCAGTAATTAACTTCTCCTATGAAGAAGTATTGTCAACACTTATGGGCGTCCACAAGAGGAGTTGCATTAATACAAATACATTATAGTGTGTAATAATTCATGTATTAACTGTTTATATGCTGTTTAAAATGCTAAATAGGTGGATTTAAGGCATTGTATTTATATTTTCACAGTCAGTTTAAGCCAATTTCCTTCTCCATTTCCATCTAGTTCACATTTCTTCTTGTTATTTTCCAACATAAACTTTACAGACTTTAGCAGGAAGGCTAACGTGGGTTGCTGTTCAGAGTCTGTGGTTCTCGTGTTGCGTAGCCGGATGCGATCAGGCTCAGTGCGACCGCCTGCTCCTTTATCGCTTCATGCAAAGATTTGATTTGCAGAATCGAACTCCAGCTACGTAATCAGATGACAGAACTGTATTTAATGACTGTTAATAATGTGAAACTATGAATTTTAAATATTAATTCCTTCCTTTTGGTTTCTGTCGGACGCATCTCAACGTGACGAGCAGGTAAAACGTCCTCCCAAGGCCTCAAACTCAAAGTGGTCCTCACAAAGATAGATGCACAAGTACACACACACACACACTGCAAGATTTAAAATATCCACATAACTTTGGGACATCTCCACAGCTAAAGCATCACTCCTGACACGCAGCGCGACTTTATCTGAAGAGAAATCGAGCGATTCAGCTTGTTGTTAGGTCGCCTTTTGTGCTGCAGTCAGAGAGAGAGACAGATCCACTCACAGTACAGTAAAAGGAAGGCTACAAATAGCTCAGGTAGCAGTAATGTGTGGTAGAGCGTGTGTGTGTGTGAGGTGCAGTTGTGTTGACTTGGTATTCAGACAGTGTCTGCAGGCGAAAGGACCAGCAAGGATGCTATTCTTAGTCGAGCACAGCAGCATCCCAGAGCACCGCCACCCTTACACACGACCTCACAAACACAAACACAGACAGCGCAAACACGTTCAGACCCAAAAAAATTACAGAATCCTGTTTATTTCTGTAATATCCGGAGAAAAGAAGTCAAACATGTGCCTTTTTAATCATCGTAGTCTCCATCTTTCAAATAATGTCTCCATAAATGTGTTTCTACCTCATCTAACTTACTGTATGTGCAGCCACAGCACCATGAGCCACTTCAACTCTCAACTCTCGTCACCATGGAAACACATCAGTCAGGTGGCCGGCTGCTGCTGCTGCATGGGGTTGGTATCCTATAGTGGGCAGCACCATTAGCATAAAGAGACAGTGGGCAGAGACCACAGAAACGCCACAGATTTCACCATCTAAGGTGCAAATACTAGTTTAGATGCACTTCTGACTGACCTGCTGCTCTCAGTATTTTACACCAGAGCAGACTGACAATGGCAGAAATTAACAGGTGGAATATTATGGATTAGCAGTTTGGATAAAACTTTTACTTAAAGCCGCTCCGATCATCAAATGTTTGGAGCCAAATCAGCAACGACTTGATCTACTTCCAAGTGTCTGATATATCTGATTCCTCCGTTATTGTTCCAAAAACTATTAAAAACACGTCACACCCAAGCAGCAACGTCTGGGGCTGAAACAATGCAGCCAATGAGGAAGCGCCAAAAACTGCAGTTCCTCTAACGGCCACTTGAGGCTAGCAACAAAAGCGAGTCATTCCCGCAGACCTCCATGTTAAAAAGTCCGACTTTACAGCAGAATTAAACATATTTACAGCCTGGTACAGAAAAGGGTTTTGGTCTCTAAAGCTAATTTACCCGTTCATGACAACTGTACCCCTGTGTAACGGAGTCCAGTTGATTCCACTTAACACCAAATAAACCAATCAGATATCAGATTTGCCGTTCTATACAGTCTATACAGCAGTCTATGTATCAGGGACACCCACTGGTTGGCACGGCAACTTAGCATGGCAACTTAGCAACTTAGCTCAAATGCTAATATCTGCTAACTTCTCTTCCACAAAGCTGTGCCGAGTGACCGCTAAATGTGACGACCAGTATGTGTGTGTTTCCCTCGCTGTTTTTACAGACAATAAAGTGCGTTCAGATACAAAAGAGTGTCGGCCTTCATCCATAAAAAAATCACAACACAACGCAGACAGCGGTTACACCTGTTTTTGATTGGCTGGGAGTTAGGTAGCGTCACGTACTTGCCAAGATGGCGACGGCCGGAGCGGCTAACTTTGAGTTTTAAAAACAAACGGGTGACGTCACGGTAACTACGCCCATATTTTTATACAGTCTACGGTCACGCCGCTGCACCGGGGTCACATGTTCCTTCATCAGGAAGAGTTCGGTCACGTTAGTTTGTTTAGAAACGACGAATAACGGCGACCACGTTACCAGTCTCTGGAGAGTAGTTCCTTGTAGGAGCAGATATTTGTCCTGCTGCTCTCAAACGGCTGAAATTTAAAGTCTAAATATGAACTGAGTGGAAAACTTCCAGCCTACAGTCACAATTACTTGAACTATAAGCTTGACTGTACTTAATTTGTACACATCAGTCTTGCAATTAAAGCAGCAAACAGACCCTGAACGAACAGGAAAACACAGACCAGTTATGTTTTAAGGTATCGAGGTGAACAAAGTGCAGATTTCTGTGCGACTAGTTCCTCTTGTAATCTACAAATTGCTCCAGCTCAGCGTGATGCAGGTGTGACAGTAATCACGGGCTCGTCCCTTCATTACTTCACTGCTTACATGCGCTTAGCTAGCGAGCAAGCCTAGCTTACAAATGTTTCCGGCTCATTAAGCGGCGATCACAGCGGTTGAATCCTGCTGTAAGTCACTGTTGTTCATATTAAATAGTCTGTTCGCTTCATCTGAGACTAATCCAGTTTTAGGGATTGTTAGAAACATTGTGTTCGGACGTTGGTGCACACTGGTTGGTTAGTTTGGATGTTTATTGTGTTATTTATTGTACATATGAGCGTCCAGCCCACACTGACTCTTCGTGAGCCGAAGTGACACCTCAATGTGAAGAAATAAGAAACAAGAACATAAACATAAATAACCAAACTTCCACCTTTTTCAGCAGTAGGTCGTGTTTCCACTCCGTATGTTTAGAGGGTTATCGTTTTAAGAAAACAATCTTATATTGTTTATTCCGGATTTCCATTTGTTTGAGGCCTTTGATGAACAGCATTTCCCATAAGCCCCAGATGTTCCAGGGTTAAATGTCACAGCTCGCCAGATGCGTCAAAACCACGAGCGAGTGTAGGAGTCTCAGTTAGTTCAGACACGTCTGCGTTACAGCTGCAAGTCTGGTCGATCTAGTCTGTTCTATTTATCTAGTTAATTGTTTTATTCCTTTTTTTTAAAGCAGAAATATCAAATATTTACTGAGTTCAGCTTCACAGATTTGATGATTTAATGCTTTTCTTTGTCATATATGACAGTAATCAGAATGTATTTGGGTTTTGAACAAAAAAAAGATATCTGAAGACAAAACAATTAAACAATCAGCAGATTAATCAATAATTAAAGTTAGTTGTTAATTGCAGCCTTTGCCTGTAATAACAGCAGGACAGACAGGAGCAAATGTTGGTGAATTTTATGGATATGGATGAAAACAAGTTACTATAATGGATGGAAGTTTTTTTCTGTACTGACGGATTAATTGTCGTTTAACTTTGTTAAAATCGCGAATGTTTCAACTTCTCATGGAAACAGCTGTTGAATATAGAACGTAAAACTCCAGGAAAACGCTTCATTATTCACAGCAAGACATAAAAATAAACACTGCATTGAGTTAAACGAAATACTGGATCAGCAGCCAGACAGGAAGTGACCTCATTGCTTCAGCTCTCTATGTATAAATGCAAAATGAAGCATCTTTAGAGAGCACCTGCTGTTATTTTCCAGCCTGAAAACAGGAAGCAAAGACTACTGACGGCTCAGAAAGTGGTGGACTCATCCAATCAGGTGTCTTCTTATCATACAGCAAAAAAATACATTTATCCATGAAAAACAACGCTGAGACAGCGAAACGGGAAGATGGAAGTTCAAAACTAACGGCACAGTAAAGAGATTTAGAGCTCACAGATGTACATTCAGTTTATGGACTTTATTGTATTTAATGATTAAAACTATTCTGACCACACTCAGCATCAGATACAGGTGATTAAATAAAAACATATGGCCACCAGAGCGCCGAGAGTGGACATCAAAAGATCCGAGTCATCAATTGTCCCGGAGCGCTTTCATGTTCTCTGATGTTTTGTCTGACTTTAATGTTGTTCCATTAGAAACCGCTGCCTCAGATTCAAGCCGGCGGTCATGAAGCAGGGATCAAACAATCACTGTCTGCGTCCTGAACCTTGTTACTTTCAGTCTGGATGTTAATCGTGTTTCGTCTCAGCTGCACCGAGACGCAGACCGCCGAGTCTCAAACAAGCAAATGTGTCATGTAGAGCTGCAATGATTGAACAGAAGATCAACAGAAAACTATTACAATCGTATAAAAATATTCAAAAACGACCTTAATAATTGATTGATGGTGCTTTTCCTGCTTTTATATTATCATAAATTGATATCTTTGGGCTTATTTTGCACTGAGATTTAATGATTAAGCTCTAGAAAATGCTCTTGTGACGGACATTTTCTTGATACTTTTATGTTTTAGAAGATAATTAGCAGATTAAACAAATAATGAAAAGTTGCAGCCTTTGTGTCATGTATGATTTTTAGCCATCTTTGCAACCAGTGAGGTCGGTCTGGACTCTAAACCATCTGGAACTTATTTAAAAGCGACTTCTGTTTTTGGGTTTTTTTTGTCAATAAAAGTTATTTGCCGATTTTAGCATTTTGCACAAGTGCAGTCTAGGAAAGCTGGTGGTTGTAAACCTTTAGTAAAAAAGAAATAAAAGGGGCTTTGTTGGTGGGGAAATGTTGCTTCATGTACTGACCATGTCTCCAGGAAGTCCAGCTTGAATAACAGATCCATTAATCAGATGTCAAAACTCAAAGATAGAAGTTATGGTGGCGGCCATTATTTTATCTTTTTATTGCCACAATCATGAGGTAAACAGTAGAAATACTTCCTTCATATTCCAAAATAATCCACCAGGAATGAGCGCTTGCAGATGCATAACTGACCCTCACAGCAGCTTGCTGGAGGACGTCGCTGGCACCACACCATTGGACTGCCCCCATTTTTTCCACCACAGGACTGATGTCGGTCTGAACTTTTGTTAATTGACTGCTTTTGATTGTCCAGTCTGGTTTCCCAGCTGAGTGTCACCGGCTATCAACAGCAGCCACAGTGCAGGCAGGCAGGCAGGCTCTAATGCCAGCCTGTCGAATCTCAGCTTATCAGCACTGTCCTGTTTCACCGTCTCTGACCGGCCGTGTGTATGAAGAACACTCGGAAACGGACTTTGATGGTGAAGAACAGACGATTGGCTGAACGTTCTGGCTTCAGTCCATCGAACTGTATCGTGTGAAGTAGAAAACAGCTGGTTTCAGGTTTCTGTTTGTCCGTCTCTTCCCTTTCTCCTCTTAATCCTTTCAAAGAAGGTGGTTTAGCAAAGCTATAAAGCAACGAAGCTGATCCAAAATATAAATTTAAGAAGTGCTGCACAGATGCAATATTCTGAAACATGCAGGTTATATAGCAACAGAGCCGATATAAATAAGTATACAGTCCATTAACAGAGAATAAAATACCAAACATTAGCTGCTTCCTGTTTTTCTATGTTTAATATCGTTATGAAATGAATATGTTTGGGGCAATTTGTGGGAGTCACCTTTGGCTTTTTTCACTATTTTTTAACATTTGATAGCCCAAACATCATCCTTTCAAGTCCTTTTATTTTCTGTAATTCAGCTTTTAAAGTTTGATTTTCTCCAAAAAAAAAGTGAAATATATATATAATACTTATTTCAAGTGCTTTCTTTCAAGTCAAGTTTCACTTTTTTGCCATTTTTGCCAGTGCAGTTTAAAATATTGTTAAAGTAGGGACATTTTTCACTTGTTTTAAGTGAGGTTTTACAAATATAGACAGAAATGACAATAAGATTACTTCTTTTTTTGTTGCAGCTTTTAAAAAACTAACTGAAACCGAGAGTCCCATCAGCTTCCTGAAGGTAAGTAAATGATTCGCGCTCTTTTTTTTTTAACATCATGACGACATGAAACCTCCCAAACGTTTGAAAAACACCTCTCCGTCGTCACATCATCACATTTTACAGTCGAGTGAACCGTTGGTTTGGTTTTCTTTGAACCTCCAAACTAGAGCGTGGACAAACAGGTCTGTGCAAGCAAAAGTGTCAAAGTGTAAATAACAGATGATGGGGAGGGTGCGTCCTCGTTTTTTTTGTTTGACAACAGGATGAACAACGCAGGTGAGATGTTCAGCAAACCAAGCCAACGACACAAAACACAGCGGACCATTCTGTGGTATGTGAGGAGAATATATTTTTAGTAATTAAACCATAAAACTTTACATATGCAACAACCTGACGGGCTAATTAATAATAAAAATTACAGATATTATTATTTTGTTTGTTTGTTGGAGTAAAGGTTGCCTTCCTGGTACTCTCCATGTTTGAGCACAATAAAGGAAAAATCTATTATCTGCAGACAATGTGAGTGTTAAAAGGAAACTGCAAAAGCAAAGGAGATTACTGTGGTAGGGAACAAAGCAAGGCTATCCCTATATGTTACTGATATTAACTAATAAAAACTAATAAAACTAACTAACTAATTAAAACAAACCCAAGTTGCAGAGTGCCAAGTATTTGTATTTATATTTGTATTTGTTGAGGCAGCAAAATTATTTGTATTTCTATCCGAATAAAAGTGGAAAGACGATTAAATGTCCTGTTTTTTTTTTGTTTTGTTTTTTCACGCTTTTAATTTTAGAAAATTAAAGTGTTCATGAAGCGTGTGTCAGTAGCTCTCAGCTTTATCTCTGGGGAACATCCCCAACTCTGTGAGCGATGACCAAATATGGACATGTGCGTCATGTAGCGGGTGGATGTGACTCGGAGCAAAGGAGAGACTGAGATAGCGATGTAACCAACTTGCACACCGTTTTGTTTTACTTACATTTTTTTTTCTTCCCAAAAAACAAACAAACACTATTTGTGCTTTGCCGAATAACATATTTGCGTTCAGGCACACCCCTACTCTCTATTGACTCTGTATGTATTTGTTGTGTGTCTGGTTCTGGCTCCAAGCTACATAACAAATATGTCGACCCCGTACGAGCCGGCCCGCAGCCTCAGATCCTCAGGTGGTTGTTTCCTTCTGGTCGTTCCAAAGTTGAGACTTAAATCTAAAGGTGACCGAGCTTTTTCCATCAGGGCCCCTCGACTTTGGAGCGACCTGCCTGAGGAGATAAGGCTCGCAGAATCAGTGACTTCTTTTAAAACTCATTTCTTCAGACTTGCTTTTGTATTGTCTTTTAATCTTTTTATCATCTCTCTGTTATTTTTATTTTTCTTCTGCTGCCCTCTTCTTAAGGTCGGACCTGTTATTGCTTTGTGTCTTCGCTTTGCACTGTGCTGCTTTTACTTTGTCTGTCAAAGCATTTTGTAAACTCTTTTTTTAAAAGTTGCTGTATAAATAAAGACATTATTATTAAGTTTTCCTGTAACTGTGTGTTCAGACAGAACGTACACACTAAACTGCAGAATATAATGAAGGTGTTCATCGCGCTCTTTGCTGGAGATTCACTATTAAAATCCACATGTACTGTGTTTCCAAAAACAGTCACATCGGTCCCATTAGCTCCTACACTCAGACTCCTCTGCATACGCCATCTGTTTGATGTAAGTTTTAATAAAACTCTTACAGTATCTGCCTCATCAGCACTGTGTGGGTGTGATCTGATCAGATTTGATTAGCAGTGCTAGAAACAAACAACCCAACAACTCTCATTACATTTAAATTCAAATGTTGCTGAATCCTGATTGGCGTTAACGGGTATGTGACATCTTCTCTCTTCAAACAGCGATACAAGCACAAAGAAAACAATGTTCACTTCTTATTATCTGTTCTTTTTGTGTTGATGGTTCACATGTTTGCAGCTCTGGTGTGAACAACCTATCACTCATGTGCAGATTTAACCTAAACATGAGCCACATGCATGAAAACAATGCCAACAATAAGGTCATTTGCACAGCAGTTAAATCATAAACATGGGTGACATCGCTCTGCTACCTTTCATGTCAGGGGTTATTTGTTGTGGAGGTCAGCAAACAATACAGAGGATGAGGACGAGAAGGCGGCAAAAGTAATGTAAATGCTAAATAATTCAAAAGTAGTAGTATTTTTAGGGTGATGTTTGGGGTGTTTTATCTTATTTATCATTAAAAACAAACAGGTTATATTGATTTCATTTAAAATACAGGCCAACCTCAGTGTGACTTTTAATTCAGGCTGCTGAACAGAAGCCAAAGCAAAGCTGCAGCAGCGGTTAGGAGGCACAGGAAGAACCACGCTGCCAATAACAGAAGGCGTTAGTGGCCATCCTCGGGAAAAAAAAAATTCACTATTTACACAACCTTGCATTGAAAAACAGACGGGGAGAGTGCTTCTGACTCATTAATACTGACAGAGAGAGAGAGAAAGAAGGAAAAGCTTCTGTCTATAAACATGTGGAGTTTTGCATTTTTTTGGTTTTGACGGGAAGGTTTCTGACAGTCTGAGTGTCAAAAACTTAGAGGCAGCAAGTCAGCCGGCAGATTCTCACAGCGTCGAGGCGTGCGAGCGGATGATTCGCTGCCACATTAGAGCTGTGAACACGCATGTGACGTGCGTCTCTCTGCAGTCATGACTGGGTCACAGAGTCACACAGAGGCGGCGTGTGAGCGGCGTCCAACAAGCCGTGACAGATTAACCTGAGTATTAATGAGAGGACGGAGCTTTAATCCGGCTCATATCTATAACAAACCTGGAAACCGAACCGGATCCGTCTACGCAGGATGTGCAGCAGAATATACGAGCTTTTCCTCCACAGTTTATAAGATATAACTCGTCTCGTCTGCGTTGCGCCAGCTGCTGACGGGAGGAAACACATCTTCATACCCCGCAGCAGCCACAACAGGAATATGGGTCATTTAAAATTAGAACAAATATTTTCATTAAAAGGCCTCGTTTTGTTTATAATCATATTGTCAGTAATGGTCGGCCTTCTTGTTAAGTCTAGCTCTGATGTCAGTCTGGGAAATTACAACCATCAGAGGCAAATATTTACGTTGATGTCATCTACTGCGAAATATGGAAGTACGTCACAGGAGGGGGAAGTTCTCGGCCTTCTCAGTTGATTTTAAACAAAATCGGTGCTTTGCATGCGTGACGGACATCACGTTCAGCGAGAGGAGGGAACAGCTGTTCAGTCGATTGATCGATTAGTCTGAAACTATTCTGATAATCGAATAATCGGATTTTATAGTTTTCTTTGTCTTCCGTGATGATAAAGTAAATATCTTTGACAAACCAAGACCAAAACATGAACTTCTGTTGTGAGATATTATAACATTTTTCACTGTATTCTAACAAATAATCCATTAATTAAAAAAAATAATATTCAGCAGATTAATCAATAATGAAAATAACTTGTTAGTCGCAGTCCTAGAGGAAAGTATAGCCAGCTATGAACTGGTGAATCTTTCAAGACCAATGATGAAGACCATGACCAGCTGTTAAAAGCTCCTACAAAGCCGTGTTTGGTTTGTCTGTTCCGGGCTACCGTAGAAACATGGCAGTCCTCTGCAGATATAAAGGCTCCTTCTAAAGTTATTAAAACACAACAGTTCTTATTTTCAGATGATTTTACACTAATTAAAACATCTTTGAATGAATATTATGTTTCATGTCTGCCGAGTCTGTTCCTCTAGACGCCATTTAACTCATCACACACTGGTCCTTTAATCAGCAAATCAGCAATTATTCTGATGATTGTTTTTAAGTCATTTTTTGAGCAAAAGTGAACATTTGTTCATTTTCTACAACAGTAAACTGCATTTGTTTGACTTCTGAAGATTGTGATGAACATTTTTAACCATTTTTTGACATTTTAAAACTCAAATTAGAGAAAAAAACCTGCGGATCACGTAGAAGGTCGAGATGAAACGTCCTCGCTCATGAGAGGATGCGCTGAGAAGTATCTGTGTGACGTCCAGAGATATAAATATTTAGTTGTAATGACATTTTCTGCATTGCAACATTTGTATAAACGAGCTAAACACTAAACCTCAAGAGAACAAAGGAGCTTCTTCTCTGTCTGATCTTTAGTATCAGGAGTCTGTCGAGTCCAGATTCAGGTCAGGTTTAAAAAAAATTATCTATATATGAGCTCCAGTTATGATTATTGTAAAGCAAATAATGATCAAGGCATAAAAACCTGATGCTTTGTTGCAGGTTTTGATCCTGTCAGGCTGCAACTAACAGTTATTTTCATTATCTATCAATCTGCTGATTAATTTCTTAACTGTAAAATGTTAGAAAGTAGCAAAAAAAACAAAGACCTTCTTAAGTTTTCCACAAAGCTGAGGCTCACATAGTGAAATTACTTTAAATATATATATAAAGTTAATATCATAGAGGACAAAGACAAGTGGAAAATGTTCAAGTTTGAGATTTTTTTACCAAAATCTGCTGCAAAATTAATCTTTTGTTCGTTGCTTCTTCAACAACTCTGCAACTCTGATTCTGCAGTTTTTATTGTTTCTCCTGCTGATTCTATAGAATAGGAGTTAAACAATAATAATAATAATAATAAAAACACAAACATCTCAGGACTTCATGAACTAAAAAACACTTTCAAATATGTATGTCACCATACTTTTTTTAAATTGCTGTTCAAAAGTGTTTCTGTTACAGCTGTAACAGATAATTCTTCATCCAGTTAACCACAAAGTGTCTGAAAATAGCAAAAGAGTCCAGAATGACGTCTTCAAATGTCTTGTTTTGTCCAAACTTTAAGATTTTTTTTTATTTATAATGATAGAAAACAGAGAAAATCCTCCAAAATCAATTATCTAAATCAGTGCTTCTCAAACTCTCTCACATCAAACTGACTCAGATTAGACCACAGACCTCCATCTGATGAGATATTTGCTGAAATAATGACACATTCTGGTATTTATGGATGAATTATAGTGAAAATAAATGACTCTCCTCTCTGCTTAGGACCACCTAGAAGTCCCTCAGGGTCAGAATGTGTGTGTTAGTTTAGATATATGCAGATGTGTTGGTGTAAATAAAGTCTACATGTGCACTTCCTGTTTGAGTTCTAGTTTAAAATACAATTTAATAAACCAAAAAGGTGGAAAAACTGTCGTTCCCTTTATCTAACTGGTTTATTTCCCGCTGCTCTGCATCTCCCAGTAAAGCACAGTAAAGTGGGACGCACCTGCTGTTTCTCCATCGGCTCCTTGCTGATGGCGGAGACTTTGGGCGCCGGTGCCCGCTCGCACGTGCATCCCTCCAGCAGGTAGATACCGGAGGGTCTCGCGCTCTGGTCGTTCTCGAAGTAGAAGAGCACGTTCTGGTAGAGCGCGAAGTACTTCTCGGCCCAGCGGCTGTTCTCCGTGGTCTTCTTGCTCAGGAAGCCGCGCTTGGTTCCCTCTTTACGCGCAACCACCGACAGATACAGAGCGTGGCCCTCATTGTACCGCACGCTCTTCTGCATTTTATGTCCACACTGAATGTAATTTTGCTGTTTTTTTTTATTGTAGTGTCAACTTCAAACAGTTAACCCCGGGGCATCACATCATATCTTCTGTAATTCCGTCACTGCCAGGGTTTCTAGCAGAAAAGCGGTTGCAGGAAGAAGAAGAAAAAAGGTAATCCGGGTTTACCATGGTATAAAAAGTTGGAGTGTCCGCGGTGCATCACACTCACCAGCAGCTCGCCAGATAGAGGGGGGCTCTTAATGTGGAGCTGTGCATCCAAGCAGAGCCGAAGCAGAAAAAAAAAAACAACCGCTTCGCTTCGCTTCACGACGTTTCCATGCTCCAAACTTTGGCGCGGAGTTAAACCAAACCAAAGGCGCAGCGCTTCTTTTCTTCTTCTTCTTCTTCTTTTTTTAATTATTATTATTATTATCTGAAAATATGTCAAAGCGAGAGCGCCGTCAGAGACTGCAGAAACAAAAATAGATTGAGGGAACAGACGGTGAAAACAGAATCACGACGGAGATCAGCTGTAATCGGCTTTGACACCAACTTAAAGAGACAGGTCGCCGCGCGCTGCCGCTGCTGCCGCTGCTGCTGCTGTCTGCCCCCCTCGTGCGTCTCGCTGGAGCGCACGAGCCAATCGAGAAACACCTCTCCCACCCCCCACCCCCCACCTTCAGGTGCGCGTGAATGAAAGTTTAAGGTGTCACAGCCCGGCAGGTGTGTGTGTGTTGCAGTCTTGCTAACCTGCATTTCAGCTGCAAGAATTTAAGCCTCGTGTTTTGTTGACTTCCGCTTCAAATGGTACTTTTTTTACTTTACTGTTTTAACTCCACTACATTTATGCAGCAGCTTCACTTAGTTTATTATTATAGACTGAATAATACACACATGCTTTCAGTTATGTGGCTGACTTTCTTGGGGTGAAGTTGTGCAAAGCTCTGCAGGGATTTACATGACGTCACCGTGCAATAATAAGAATTATAAAGCTGTTAAAATTAAAACAAATCATATAGAGGAGCCTCTGATTTCTGGGCTGCATTGCAATGTTTGCACTCCTCCTCATATTGAATCTTTGCCTACATTGGAACCACTGCAGGATCTGCTGATGATGTTTGACGTGTGTGTGTGTGCACTACTGTGTCTTAGGCTGCTGCTGATAGACCTTTTCAACCCCTTTTTCATTCAGAATGAAGCCCAAAACATCACATATTATATAAAAACTAAAGTCTATGTCTGCTGTGAAAAGGTCTGAAAGTTTCCAGTTAACCTCTGTGATCATTATAAAGTCAATCAAGTCCAGAAAAATACTTTTTTTATTGTTGCACAAGATAGTAACTCATGTGCACAGATTATTATACATTTGAGCATAAGATTTAAAAAATAAAATACAGTATATATCATCTGTCAGGACACAAGAGCACCATATTAAACACTGTGAAAGGAGCCAGTTTGCACAATAAGTGTTTTTACTTTTTATATTTCTAGTTATGTTCTTGTTATGTAATTTTTGAGGTGCATGTCTCGTATGAAAGGTGCCATAAAAATAAAGTTATTATCACTTATTTCAACACTTCTTCCACTAATGTTTGTTTTATTTCTTCTTTGTGCACTCGGGGTTTTTAAAAAAATGAACATTTTAGACACATAAAAAGAAGATCGAGGCTCCAAACTGAACTTTGGAGACTTTTGTCAGCAACTATAACTGAATATAACACCACATTTAAATATGTTAACCACAAGAAAACTAAATAAAACAACCTTCTTGTGTGTGTGTGTGTGTGTGTGTGCGTCTCTAAACACACACACACACACATTTAAAAGTTGGACAAAAGCAGAAGTTTCTATTTTTATAAAAATGAGTGAAACGCTTCAGAAGATGGGTGTTTGTTTTGAAACTGTCGTCCAGCCTGAAAGCACAAACAGATGTTGTGCTGCTTTAGTAGACAGAGTCACAGCGTGTGTGTGTGTGTGTGTGTGTGTGCGTGTGTGCATAAATGCATGGAGACAGATGTTACTAGTGTGTGTCTCAGAGTGTGTCTCATTGTATTTGTGTGTGTGTGGGTGTGTGTGTGTGCATATATTTGAGTGTTTTTTAAGCCGCCACAGAGTTTTGCCTCCCACTTTTGGTGCTGCACACATACTGTACATGACTGTGGCGGTTGATTGGAGGAAGAGGAAGGATGGAGGAGGAGGAGGGAGAGAGAGACCTCCTACAACCCTCCAGCCCACGGTCCCCCGGGGTCAGGACAAGGTCTGATTGTTTGGTCAGAGGCAGAAGCACGCAACACTTTAGCAGCTTCTGGACATCATGTAACAGATCACACACGTATCACACTCGGACGAACACCATCAAAGACACAATGTCGACACAACAGACGATGCCAGTGTAATCTGTTAGGCAGCTTAGTATCAGTTTACTGTGATGAAGTCTAACCCGGCTGCACTCTGCGGTGACCTGTTGAGGTTTTATTTGATAGTGTGATAATACGACATAGACACACGCTGCATTAAACACACACACACACACACACACACACACACACACACTTTCAGTTCAATCCAGAGTGCATCTTTTTCCTCGTTGCGCCGCCACCCACATCAGCAGGGAGAATTATCAAACCCACGCTGGTGCACATCTCTGCCCCGCTGGGATGTTAAAACAGGACTGCCTGCATGGTGAGGGGACTACACACACACACACACACACACACACGCCAACTCCTAAACGCACCTTGATACTGAAACTCTTTTGCACACGCTCAGATGCAAATGAGGCTCGCTGCACAGATATATTTTGACCCAAGAGGAAGGTGAAAAAGTTCTGTGCTGATATTTTTGTGCTTTTGTTGCAAGAAGAAACACATTATTGTTCCAAGCAGAGTATTTTCACATGTCTTCTACTTGTCTTGAAGGGGATCTTTAACCATATTGCAGTCGCCATCCACTCATATGGTAGAATATTGTCATTGGACGCAATTCAGCATCCTGCAGAATTGACTTCTATCAGCAGCAACAGCAGAAATGAGATGCAAGGTGCAAAAATAAAAGCACAAAATAAGAATAATAGAGCCTGAAAGTGTCTGTAAGGGAATTTGCAAGACCTAGAATGACTAGTGCATGTATATAATATATATATATAGCACCTTTCCAGTCCACTCAAAGCACTTTACACTGCATGTGAACATTCATCCGTTCACGCATAAAAGAAACCGTGAGTTTTACTTTGTAGGTAAACAGGCTACTGTAAAGCCGACCCATTAACTGCTGCGGTAGATTAACCTCATCCTGTCGCGTCCTATCAGTTCCAAAGCATTAAAGGCCATATCTGACCCCCCTCACCTCCACCCCCTCTCTCCCCCCTGCCCCCCCCCCCCCCCCCCCTTTTCCATCCGCAGCACACCAACAGTGGCGATGCTGACAAATGAAAAAGTCTCATTGCAGCTTAATATCAGCAGTGGAGGCTGCAGCACGGGGAGAGGGAGGAGAGACAGAAACAATCCCTCCGAGGTTAAAGGAGAGGGCGAGGACGCGTTGCATCACAGCCGGGCGTGATGGACGCATGCTGCTCAGTTTCAAATGATTTTTTTTTTAAGGCTGAAGGTGAACACGGCGCTCTCTCTCTCTCTCTCTCTCTCTCTCTCTCACCGCCAACTGTCACCATCACTGCTGCTGCTTATTCTCTACAGGAGGTGTCCTACTTTTCTTTTTTTTTACTTTTACTCCACTTAATATCAGAGTAACAGAGCGATAAAACTGGACACATCAGGTCAGTTTTCGGTCAGGTGGCTCGTAGTGATGAACCTACAGAGAATTATCAGTGACTGGAGGTTTATACAACTTAGTCCCTCCAGGAAATTGTGATGCAAATTCAACAAATCTCTGCAATATTTGTGGGATTTTTCAGCATTAAACATTCCCTCCAGGGAATTGTGAGAACTTGCAATTTTGCTAAATTATCACAACTTTAAGGCACGAAATGGCAAAATCAACAGGATTGGTGCTAGATTGGATCAGCCGGAGGATTGATATGCATGAGATTTGAACCCTGACCTTAACCTTGACTCTATCCTTAACCCTAGACAAGACAAGGCAAGTTTATTTGTACAGCACATTTCAGCAAGAAGGTGATTCGAAGTGCTTTACAGAGATCATAAAAAGCATTAAAACAGAATATAAAAGCAAGACAAGTGAAAAGACATATAAAAAAAACAATTAAAAAAGTGTTAAATTTGGAAAGAAAATTGAAAAAGAAGCTAAAAATAAGATAAGAAGAGATAAAAGAAGAGACAGTGCAGTGTGAAATATTAACCCTTAATGTGGTTTAATCAAAGGCAGCAAACAGAAAACTCTACCCTCACATCCTCAAACCTAGCATCTACCTATCAACAGACCAACTGTCACATTCATAGAGTCACATTTAGCCTCTTACGTCATCCCAGTGCACAGGAAGTGATACCATGTGACTCTTCAATGATAGTAGTTCCCAATTATCACAATTTTTCCACAAAAAGAGCACAAAAAACATCACTAATTGAGAGAAGCCGCTGCAAAATCAGACATTTTTGGCCACAATTATCACAAAAAAACTATTTATAGTTGAGTTTCAGCTCGTTGTTTATCTGTTTAGCTGCAACTTTTACTGTTCTGGTTCACTCTCAGCGGCTCTCATAGCGTCGTTTTTGGGCCGCAGCAGGCAAACAGTTAGCTGTAGACTAGCTGGTGAACATAGTGGAGCATTTAGCAGCTGTTTGCTAACAAGTTCAACAACAACTTAAAAGCTGAAGATATGTCAGTGTTGTGTTCACATCTTGTTTCTGCTGAAAACCAGCGGACAAAACATCAGTTAGCGCAGGTTTGAATCTTCATGTCTTTGCGTAGCTGCAGGAGACTGAAACAAAACAGCAAAGTTACAGACCGTAAAACCAAAACAACGAGCTAAAAGTGGCTAAAATATTCTCTGTGTGAGACGAGACTTCTTTCACATCACACATTTACTCCACATGAGATGATCGATTAGTGCACCTTTAAAGAAAAATAGCTCGAAATCTTCCATACAGTAGCTTTAACTAATGTCAGTATATCTGTGCACCTCACACATAATGCTCTCATCAACAATATGATTATAACAATAATTAAATATATAAAACAACATATATAATACAAAAAAACAAGAGTGAGTAAACTACAGGACAGTTTTATCAGTGAGCAGACAGATAGGTGGGGACATACAGGGACATACAGGGACATACAGGGACATAAGGGGCTTTCATACGAGCGCTCTCATCTGTAGATATAGCCAGCAGAGGATTACTGAGGATTAATATTACTGTGCGACTGCCACTATGACTGCTACACATAAATCACCAAATATATATATATATATATATATATATATATAAATAAATAAATAACTGACCCTGTTTTGTTCGTGTACTATTATGACAACAGAATATAACTCAGTTTCTCTGTGACTGTGCACAATTTAGATCATAATTATTGCATCTTGTGTGGTGTTATTTCAGGAGAGGAACATAAAACTCCTCCACAAGACAAGAAAATATCGTTTTTGTACTACATAACAGTGATTTATCTCTGACTGACTGACTGAGCAGCGTCTCTTTCTTTTCTGTCTTTCTGTGTTGCTGTTTTCAAAAATAGAAGTCCTGTAATATCAAAAAGCAGCATGAGAAAGAAAAAAAAAAACCTCCATTACAGCCACTGACAAAAAGGGAAAATGTGCCTTTTTTTTCCACCTCAAGTTCAGGTTCAAGCTCAGGTTTGTTTATCTAGAGGTGTAGTTTGGTGCTTAAAGTGGTTGAAAAGGTGACAAGAAGGCAGCAGGCTCAGGATAATCAGCACAAATCTAAAGATTCCTGATGTGTTGTTTGGAAAAATCAAAACACAAGAGGACACAACAACGATTCAGGAGGACGTGGAGAGTAAATAATCAAAATCAAACCTTTACTGTCGTCATAAAAGTGGCCATACTTCATATTTTTAAACGACGGATCACATATTTCAACTCTGATTTTTTAGATTAAAGGACAGATTCACATTTTTTCCAAACAAACAACCAGGAGCCCAAATGAACTGACCATTAAGAGATGCCTTTCCTAATGTGCTTTAAATGTAAGTGATTGGAGATTAAATCCAAAATCCTTCATCATCTAAGTTTATCTGAAGCTAAATATGAAGCTTCAGCGTCCAAATGAGTCAAATCCAGTTAAACGTTTCAGTCTTTTTGTCGCTGCAGCTCAGCAGGGAAACAAAATGAGACAATTTTGTATTGAAACGTCTGAAACTCCTGACTTCATGCATCTTTTTATGCTCACCCAACAGCCCCCAAAAACCCTCAAATAATCAGTTTACTATCATATTTGACAAGGAAATAAATAAATAAATCATCACATTTGGGTTGAAATCAGCAGATATTTGACATTTAAATAAAAAAAACAACTAAACAATCAATTCAATTATCAGTTCAGTTGATCAGCCCAGCCAAATGTTTACATGAGGAACAACAAAGCAAACATAAACAGCACCTTATAACATCTTATGAACCGGAAAATACAGAAAACAGTCTTTAGGGCTGTAACTGATGATGAGTTCAGAATAATATTCTAATAATTTCTTTTTGTTTCTCTTAAATAAACCAGAAAATATTCAATTTAAGAAGCTGGAACCAGAGGATTTTAGAAATTGTACTCTTAAAAATGACTCCTCTTATTATTATTATTGTTATTTTTTATTTTATTCTATTTACTGATGCACTAACAATGGTTCCCATGAACTGATAATGGCTTAACAGTGCTTCATTTACAGCTGTATTAATGTAAATATTTGAAAAGCTGATTGTACTGTATGACTGCACTTGAGAGAAGGAAATAAAAAAAAAAGAAGAAATGACTCAAATTGATTATCATAATAATTGATAATGAAAATTTAATAGTTGGCAGCTAATCGATTAATCGACCGATCGTTGCAGCTCTGACGGAGCGGATAGCTTACATCCACCAACAAAATCACACTGGAAAAAGTAAATTTGGTGCCAAATGTAGACAAATATGACAAAAAATAACCTGATCTGACTGAGGAAGGAGGACGTGGACATCATACCTCCACCTCTGATGGGAAAAGTCTTTTCTCAGGCAAAGCAGAGTGTCAGCTTTAAAAAACAAACTCCAAATAAAAACCTGTAAAAAAGTGTGTTTTCTCCCTGAGAGGGCAATCAAGCAGGTGCCTGGTTAGTCATGATGGCTAAACATACAGTCCCGTGGGTGTCTCCTGTTTCCAGCTGAGAGTACTTCTTGCTCACAGTGATGATTTCCATCAGAGCAGGGCAGAGAAAGTGCAGGTAATGGCTGCTTGTTTTGCTGTTGTATATCACATTCAAGGCTCAGACGCTGTACAGAGATGAACCGGGCAGCGGCAGCGGCGGCGGCGGCAGAGCTTTTATACCGCAGAGGTTTAAAAATGTACATATGCATTATTAACTGTGTGTGTGTTACTCATTCAATGATGTTAGGAAAGCAACTTCAGCTGCAAAGCCTTGAAACAAAAGGAAACCTTGATGACTGATGACACTGCTTGTTCTAGTTTTGCTTCACATGCCAACTTTTTTTCTGTTTTAAACCAAAGACGTTGATTTCTTCCTAAACTTAAAGGACAGAATCCCATTTTTTTTCTGTCTTAAAACAACAGTCAGTCAGTTTATGTGAAGCTTCAGCGTCCAAATGAGTCAAATCCAGTAGATATCTTTCAACGTTACAGTCTTTTAGGTGGCAAAGTCCCTCTTTTTGTTTCTATACTTCCACCTGCAGCTCAACAGGGAAACACAAAGAGGAGAATTTGATGCTAAAAAAAGACTGTAAATGTGTCAGATATCCACTGGATGAAGATTTTATAACGCCACTACCAGCAGATATCGCACTGCAAGATCAGATATTTTGATGAAAAAATAAAAAAATACAACGTAATTTAACATTTCACTCACAGATTCAGTATCAACATTATTGCAACTTCCTAGATATGTTAATTAATCTCATTAACTCGTCCAACATCACATTTTCCTGCATTTTAGTCATGTGTAAACATAATTTCTAGGATCCCACCCCAAACCACGAAGGTCGTCTCCATGGTGACACAAGAGGAAAAAGTCTAAAGTCAGTAGGATTCATCCTCTGGTGACCATTAACGTCTGTACAAAATTTCATGACGATCCATCAAACAGTTGTTGAGATATTTCCAGAAATCTCCCAGAAATTATGTTTATTTATGACTAAATTGTGTTGTTTGGGCAACATGTTAAAATTTATATATATATATATCACACTGAAGTCCTGCATGTGTTTCCGTTTACAACAACAAAAGCACTTCAGTTAAAGTCAGTGAGAGATGTCACATGTCATATTAAACTTCAAGTCATTGCAGACGTTCTATTGATCTTTAACCAGAGTCTAAACATAACCATAAAAAACTAACTTTGTCACTGAACTTCTTTTGAGAAATTTACAATTTAGCAAAAACCAACTAGAGAACTATAAACAGGGACCGCATTCCTGCACATGCTCAGTGGCGTCCTCCTCACACAGAACTGCTCTCCTGGGACTCAAAACATGATCGCTGTTATTAGACTTTGGAGCCGTTTCTAAACAAACTAACATGATTAAAGTCTTCATGACGAAAGGGAACATGTCGCTGTGACTCACTGGTGTGTTTTAGTTAGAGGACAACAACACAGAGGAATAAGATATATCAGACTTGTTGGTTTGGGTCGTGCATATCCCGTACCGGTCTGTTATGTTTCCAGTCAGGATATTTCTGTTGCTTCTCCATAAAAGTTCACAAGAAGTTGGGAATTTCGTCTTCCTTAAGAGGTGCAGCTGTGGCTGAGGCTTCTTTACGAGGGTGGATTCACAGTAATGACGCCCAGGAATCTCAACATGAAAAAAATAATAATAATAATAATAAAAATAAAATTGGCGGACGCTGACATCTTGTGGCGAAGCTGTGAACTGCAACCTTGACTTCACAGTGTTTCTATGGCTACAGCTGTACCAAGATCTGGACAATTAGCAGCTGGGTTAGTAATAGTCTGGTCAGAGGATGCAAAGAAGAAGGTTTTATTCTTTAAAAAACAAAAACATGCAGCAGAGCAGTTTGTTTATCACCGTGCTATTATAGTTCAGCGTTTACTCCTGTGGTGTTCATGTTCACTACATTCAGATCATCTAATATTTAAGAGCAACACATCTGTTAATCCTTCTGTCTTTGGCTCCTGTGTTGTATGCTTTGATAAATCTAATCTATAATCAATCAGTCAGTCAGTCAATCAGTCAATCAATCAGTCAGTCAGTCAGTCAGTCAGTCAGTCAGAGAAGCGTTCCCCTCATTCCCCTCGTTTTAATCACAGTTTCACTGGTGTGTGAGCACATGATCCTATTCACACACAGGTGCACACACACTCCCACACAGACACAAAGAACAGTTCCTCTGGAGCACAATTACAACATGTGCCGTCATTCAGCCTCCTTGATGGTTGTCATGGAGATGTCATTGATAAGGTGGACAAAAAAAAAAAAAAAAATAATAATAATTTTTCCTTTTTTCCCCACACACACACACACACACACACACACACACACACTCACACACACTCACACACACACACGCACGTCGCTAAAGAAAAAGTCCTGCCAGGCAGTTCCACAATTAACAGCTCTTTGCTGAATCAGATCTCCTTTAATGGGAAGACAAATCAGACACGCTGTGGCGCTGGGTTGCTATAGAGCTTCACCTCGCGCGTTCATCTCTGTCAACCTTTCCTGTTCTCAGTCTGTGTAACTCTCCAGAGCTGCTGCTGCTGCTGCTGCTGCTGCTGCTGCTGCTGCGGTGATGGATTAACCATATCTTAGAGCCGCTGCCTGACGACAGGCCTGTATCTCTCTCTCTCTCTCTCTCTCTCTCTCTCATCACATACTTAGTCTGAGGAGCAAACACAATCTGAAGAAAAAAAAAAAACCTTGACTGCAGCCCCTGTTTCCTCTGACTTACTGTCACACACACACACACGTAAACTCACACACATATACATCAGCACAGCCTGGTCACAGAGGACATCAGTCGCAGCGCTGCTACAGGAGAGTAAATGTCTGCAAGAGAGGACTAATCCTGGCTGAAGGCTGGTGAGTAGTATGGAAAATTTACATAAAAAAAATACATATATGCACACAAACTTTGCAACTTAAATTTGTCTTTTTATGTTTAATGTGCAAAAGCTTTTTAGAGGTTGAAAATATGATGTTTAACTATGTTACATAATGAATTATTTCATCATTTCTGACTAAAAGTAAAGGTATGCTGAGCTCTTAATGTGTCCATCATATGCTTTGAAAGACACCACTTGTGCAATGTGCACACACACACACACACACACACACATGCGATGATGTTAGTGGGCTCTTGTAGAAGCTGAGTGTTCAGGTGAAGTGGAGTTTTCTATCATCCATCTGTAAAGCTGTTATCAGTCTGCAGGCGGAAAATTAAAAGCAAAACATTATTAGACTGTCAGCTTCAATTTGAGGCTGTTTGCATCCACGTCAGGTGAACGCTGTCGTATCTGCAGCCTCTTTTCTCTACACACACACGTTTTGGATGATTAGCTGCATGCTGATATTTATATATATATTTTTTTTTTTTCTTGGACTGGTGTTTTTTCTTTCATCTTTGCTTCATGCACTAAAGAACAGAAAAGGTCTAGAGATGTCTAGGTGTGACATTTGCAGCGGAGTCTATTGTTGTTTCCCCACCATGACGACCGAAGAAGTGTGTGTATGTGTGTGTGTGTGTGTGCAGAGAAGCAGGCAAATAAAACTAATCAATAACTGAACCAGTGAAATATCAGGAGTGTTGAACTCATCGCTGGAAAGTCAGTTTGGGTTTTTTTTTGCTCTCTAGGATTCTACATTTACCATCACATGCTACTAATTCCAGCTCTAATTTGATGATGTTTACATCTACATGAGATTAAATGTCCTCAATAGTCCCAAAATGTCAGACACTGTTGCTGAGTAAGATCTTAAAAATCTATAACGAGCAATTAAAATATGACAGCAGCAAATGAAACAAAACAGCGTTATACAGTAAAAATAGCTCAAAGTAGCTTAAATTCACATGTTAATGCATCACTAATGATGATCCAGTAGTATAATATTATAACATCATAACTCTGACTGACTGGTTACTTTTAAACGTTAAGTACATTTTGTTTATAATTTTCTTTAAAAAAAAAAACTTGAGTAGAGTTTTGAATTCAGGACATTTACTCAGAACATCCTGCATCATATATTTGAGTATTTCTACAGAATCATATCGATGTTTTATGATAATAAAGCTACAAAGTGCTTTACATGGTCAAAACATTGAAGTGCTGCAGTTAGGCAGCAAAACCAGACAATTAAATCAAATGAAATGACGCAGGATAAAATAACACTGGTATAAGTTTAGGTTTTGGTTGGAATCAGGTGTAAAAAGTGAAAATGTACTGGTGAGTTTAGCAGTTTTGAGGGATCCAGTAGATCACAGAGGAGAGAAGAAGAACCAGGATTGTGAAGGAAAAGCTCTTCACGGCTGTTCTCATCAGGATGAAGGTTCAGACGGCGTCAACAGGCGTCGACGGGCGTCTGTGCTAGCAGCTCTGTGACGTAAAGTCGAGGCTGATGGGATTGTTATGAGTTCTGATAGTTCTACAGTTTGTTTGTTTAAATCATGATGTTAGAGTGAAGCTTTTCCTGAAAACGTCTGCTGGACATCTCTTATCGACACAGCAGGTGAATGTAGTTTTTCGAAATGTTTGACTTTGTTCAGTAAAAGTTCCCCTTCGGTCAAAAATATGTTTTTCCTTCTTGTTCCTGCACTACAGGATGAGTGAGCTTCTCTGCTTCTCTGTGCAGGATGATGTATGTACGGAGTTTGTTTCCATGTTCACATCAGACATCATAAATAGTTTGGAAGCAAAAAACTCCAATATTCAACTTATGTCAGTGTGATGTGGAAACACTGAGAATGGACTTCATTGTAAAGTAGGAGACATCATTTTGTGTCCAAAGTTTAAGGAGAGAGAAGGAGC
Organism: Euthynnus affinis; assembly: GCA_029490765.1. NCBI lineage: Eukaryota > Metazoa > Chordata > Actinopteri > Scombriformes > Scombridae > Euthynnus > Euthynnus affinis. Next base: position 25,427,419 of record CM055855.1, read on the forward strand.
AGGTGCCATTTTAAGAAGATAATTTAATATGGAAGAAATTATTATTCAAAGTACGGCACAGTATTTTATATACATCTTAAAACATCTTGAAGTTATTATTGATATAATATGTTTGTTTGACACTACAACATACTGGCTTGTTTTCTTTATGTTCTGTTCTTCTTGCCTCTGTAAGTAATGTCAGAAGTGTCGTGGCACCTTTAGATATATGACACATGAATAAAAGAAATATTCATTCATTCATTCATGCAGGTATTTGGTCACGTGAAATGTTGACCTGACGATGCCGCTGGAGGAAAAGTCAGAGGAACACCAAACTTATTAGAGTTTATCCTGAGAGGGACGTCTCTCATTCACCCAAAACCACAAATGTCAACTTGTTGGTGGTGCTAGAGGAAAAGTCAGAGGATCATCAAAGTCATTAGGTACCATCTTCAGGGGATCATGAATCCATCCAATAGTTGTTAAGATATTGACCAACTGTTAATGAGGCTAGGCTGCTAGCGTGTTATGCTAATGTATTCTGGTTCAGAGAGTCATCAAGAACTCTGGTAAGCCTCGGAGAAAAAGGTCATTTAACAGCAAGAAACCCGTTGATTACTGGAACAAAGTCTTTTAATGAGACAATAATTGACCTGTGCAGCAGAGAAGGAAAGATGAAAGCGTCGACCACACACACACACAAAAAAAGGGAACAGCATGACTGAATGCTTCCCACCTCCACCTCGTCTGTCAAACACGGTGCAGGTGGTGTTTTGTGTCTCGGATATGTGCGGCTGCCAGCAGAACGAGCTCAGAGCGTTCACTGCAGGACGGATACAGAAAAAAAGAAGAAAAAAAGACGTCTAGCAGTGCATGTATTCAAGCCAGCACTTTATGCAGCAAGACAATGATCCATTAGTGCAGCTAAAGCAGTCAAGTGGCCAAACAATGCAATGAGTCACATGTGTTTCTCTCCTGAAGACCAAACTGAAGGTTTTAAAAAAAAGCATTAAAACAGGCGAGAAGTGAAGATGGACGCACAGCTATCACCTGCAAGGAGAGATCACATGACCTCACCTCCATCTAGACTAGTGGCTCTCTTTTTTTTTTAATTGATTTTAAGCATTCAAAAATCTTATAACATATGTATTCAAATATATAAAAAAGATTCCAACAACACACCCATGAATACTGAACCATTAATAATAATAACAATGATAATGATAGTGGTTTACAATAAAAGTAGCAAAGGTAGAAATAATAATAATGAAATACAGACTAGTGGTTCTTGACCTATTTTAAATGAACACCCACTTAAGTCAGGTTGAACACACACACACACACACACACACACACACACACACACACACAGTTGAGTGGCAATTATTGCCAAATAGCGTTCCTACAACAAAAACTTGCATTGTAAAAATCACATTATCACTGTAGAGTCCCTTTGAGATGTGTTTTATATAAGCTATTCAATACATAATATATGTAGGATTCTTTAAGAATAAACATAAATATTGTTATGGATATTTCTATAACTGACCTGAGCCACAAAACGTCAGGCTGTGCTTTTGTTTTCTCAAAGAGGAGCTAATGGCTGTTTGATAACCAGGAGCTTCACAGGTGAACCAAGACCTGAGATACAACTAGAGGTCACAGATTTATGATTTGGAAGTGATGAACTAATTTCTCTGATTTGCTTCAAGGCTCAGTGTTTCCCCTAGGTTGAGTGGTTTGGCCGCACGGGGCGGGGGAGCAGGCAGCTACACATTTCTATTTATCGGTTTAGCGTCGTCAAGCTAGGCTAACCCATTGTTGCTAACTTTGGAGCTAACCTTCACTTTTCCAGCAGTTGAGGGAAACAACAGACGTGACTTTTCATGGTGTTGACAAGCTGCAGCGTTTATTAACTGACACACTGTAGTCTGTACTGTACATTTACTGCCAGACTGACAACTTACTGCTGCTGCTAACCGTTTCCTCTGCTCCGTTAGCATTAGCCGTTATTTCAGACGCTCTCTCTCTCTCGCTTAACCACTCACTGACGCTGCCTTAAGTTTCCATGGAAACAAAACAGACGTTAATTCATGTTTCTAGATGGCGGCTAACGGCTCCCAAACGCTATTGGTTTAAGAATGAATGGATATTTGGCATTATTTTTGGCATTTTTTTTTTTTTTTGGCCTGGCGGGGGTCCTTGTACAATTATAGGGGAAACACTGAGGCCGGTCTTGGACTTTCTGGGCTTCACAATAGTTGAGACACTGACTTGACAAGGTTTCATTAAAGCATTCCCAGAATTTTCAGCAAACTCCTCTTTTGGTTTTTCTTCTTCAAACTGAAAACTGCAGTTCAGAAAATCCACAACAAATATATGACATGAAAATAAGCACCAAGTTAGTATTACATTCTGGACGAATATAATCATCGATCAATCGATTCCTGCCAGTATTAATGTTACCAGGCTCCAGTGTGTCAGCACATTAGTGGGAGTCCTGCTTCTTTATGGATGGATGAAGGTGTGTTAACTTGAGTCTGAGTGCACCTGAAGCTAATCAGATTAGCGAAGGGAAGATAACATCCATAGCTGAAAATCAGATGACGTTATTCCTTATTGTCAACAAAGCCTATAAAAAGTTAGCAGCTAATTACTCAATAGTTTCCTACTTCCCTGTTTACATACAGCACTTACCTCCAAGCCCATTGGCTCCATCTGAAGACATTAATGTGGGCTTCACATCTTTTCCTAAAACAGCTGGGGCTGGGACTTGTTGGGGACTATTTTCAGCAGTGCATTAATACACAATTGAAGCTCTTAGTATTTTTTTTTTATAGCAGCAGTACAGTGTGTGTGGGATTGAAGGAAAGTAAACTACAGTGAGTGTGTGTGTGTGTTCATGGTAAAGAAGGAACACGTCACTCAGTGCAGCGTTGTGGCTCGCTGACGTGTTTTTTTTTTTTTTTTTTTTACAGATTTTGGACAATAATGGCACAGAGGAATAAGATATTAGGAGGACAAATTCATCATCAAATGTTTTTATGGATTATAAAGTAAAAAGTAAAGAATATCAGACTCATAATTTAACCTCATGGTCACTGTCTCCCTTTAAATCAAATGTGCTGGAGTGCAAGTCATTAGTTAAAAACCATAAAGCAGTTTATTGATTTATTACTACGTGGAAACTGGGGCATTGCCGTTAGCAACACATGCTATAAATACATGCTGAATGAGTGTAGGGCGCTGTACATTAAGTATTATTTCACTTTCAGAGTGAACAATGAGAGCCGCACACATACATAAGAACACATATGAACCAGTTTATATATACATACATGCATGATGCCTTTAAAGCATGTATAATCAAACATATTTTTCTACTTACCTGCCACACAAACACATGCAAATCCCTTCAAATTAAACTGAAACTATCAAGACAAAGATATAGTAACTCCTGCTGCATTGATTGTTATTACAGTTGATAACACTGTGTATGTATAGACAGGTGCAGGTGACTGTTTCAGTACTTTGCATGCCATCTAAATTGCAAATATCATCCCATGTGAAATACAAAAAAGTAATTTCTTTTCCTTCATAGCTGTAAATCTTGTTATGTTTCGGGTTTCACGGTCCGTGACTCATGCAGGAAAATGTCGTGTTACTGTCTGAGACATTGTTAACTGCCACCTCATCTGGTCTAATCGAGAGAAGCAAGGACAAACGGCACAAAGGCTGATAGAAAAAGTGGCTGCCTCTGCTGGTGCAACGGAGGACGAGCGCATGAAAAGGAACTGTTGAATGGATCCAGTCTGCAAGCAGAAAAAAAAATAAAATAAAAACAAGGATTCTGCTGCTTCTCCAAACCGCTTGAATTATTTGTTTTCACATAAATAGTTTTATTGGTAAAGAAAATGGCACATATTTCATGCAAAGACCACATCAGTTTGAAAACAAAACAAATATTTAAGGAGCATTTAAACCAAAGAAACCGAAGTCGTAGCTACCGCCGAGGTCATGTCCTCACTGTTTTCTCTGATACTTTGAGGATTTTAACAAACTTGGGGTGTTTTTCTACATTTACACTTTCTTTTTTATCTTTTAAATCTCATCAAGTATTTTTTTTTTGCTAAGAATGAATAGTTCTCCACATGAACTGGAGTCCTAGCAACATGGAGTTGGCTTTAAAGCATTATTTAGACTTCTATTCTGGGTTAACTTGTGACCTGAGAGCTGAGAAATGTGAGGGGTTTGAATTCCTCTTTGAGTTATAGCCTACAACATAGAAACACAGGACTCTTCCGGATAATGTAACAACCCTATAGGTTTATGGATGCTTTTTTTTAAAGTGCATTGATCCTAAAAAATGATCAGGTGCGTAAGCTAAAAGGACAAAGAACAGCCACACACTGAATAGAAGCTCCCAAAAAGGCATTTTATTGAATACAATCACAATCTTTTGGCTTTATGTCTTCGGAGAAATCATGTTTTGTCCGTCATTTTTGGTGGACAGCTGAAAATATCCATGAGCTTTGGATGTTTCTTGCCTAAATGCACCCTGGGAGTCGTAGTTAACTTCTACCCCAAAGTTGCTATGTCCTCGACTGAGTGATATTTCAATATATGACCTTAACTGTGGAACCTTTATTGAACCAGAACCAGATTCCCAACTCTATATCCCCCGTGTGCAGCTGCTCTACTTGTGCATAATTCTCTGTTTTGTCACTATCCCCCAGAGAACCTGTCCAACCAGACCTCCAAAACCACCAGTCAGGACCCAAAGGGATGGAGGGAGAGGGCTGTAATCCTGGGGTAGCCATGGATTCAGGTAACCCCTTGCTAAAAGCAGTCTTCCTCCGTCGCCTGCGACTCACGCGGCTTCTCCTGGAGGGAGGCGCCTACATCAACGAGAGCGACAGCCAAGGCCAGACACCCCTGATGGTGGCCTGCAGGACCCAGCACACCGACGCCCAGAGCGCCAGCCGTGTCAAACTCGTCCAGTTTCTTCTCGAGAAAGGAGCGGACCCCAACATCCAGGATAAGGAGGGTCGTTCTGCGCTGATGCACGCCTGCCGGGAGCAAGCCAGCCCCGAGGTGGTGTCTCTACTCCTGGACAGCGGGGCGGACATCAGTCTGGAGGATCGGTCTGGGACGTCAGCGCTGGTCTACGCGGTCATGGCTGGAGACTGGAAGGTTCTGAAGCTTTTGATGGACACGTGCAAGGCCAAGGGGAAGGAGGTGATCATCATAACGACGGACCAGTTCCCGTGCGGGAAACTGCAAGCCAAGCAGTACCTCAGCATGCCTCCCCTTGGTCCTCTCGATCAGACGGACAAAACGACGCCAGCGGCTCCTGCGTCTCCCTCTGAAATCCAGCTCATCACCTCCCCACAGTGCACCTCCTCTTCCTTATGCCCCCCGCAGCCCGTCTTCTCTTTTAAAGAAGCCCAGTCCTGCGGTGTGAGCTCCCACCCGTGTTCGCCTTCGCGGTTTCGAGGGCTCAGCCAAGCGACGGCGAACAGACTGCAGCAGCCGCTCTTGAGGTTGAACTCTGAGCCGTGGCTGAAGATCCCGGCTTCCCTGCTCACCCAGCAGCCTCATGCAGCCTCGGATAGCCGCCAAACCGAGGACTTCTCGCTCAGGATTCCCGAACTGGATGCGGACAGCGACGCGTATTCAAGAGCAGACAACTTCAAATGGTACGAGGGAAGATTGGGAAGCGATAAAGGAGCAGTAGGAGATAAAAAGAATGAATGTGCCAACCACAGGGGACAAAAGATATCCTTACCAGGTCTCCTATCGTCCCACTCCGCCTCCCATCCTAACCTTCATTCCGAAAACCTCGGAACAGATTCAGTCAGCTCCTCTTCCTCCCTCTCCGGTGGCAAGAACCTCTGCACTCCGCTTCATAACATGGCCTCGTCGAGCCTTAACAGCATCATCCAGAGGCGCAAGCTGGGCGCAGACATCTACGGCTCCGACCCCCAGCTGGCCGCAGGGATCCAGAATCACCCCGAGGAGTCCCAGCAGAAAGCAACAGAGGGCAAGAAGTTGGCGCCCTTACGCTGCTCCAGCACCCTTGGCTCCAGGGAATCGCTGTCGACCTCGGGCCCGACCAGGAGAGTGCTCTCCGGGTTGGAGCGCAGAGGGTCCGGCGCCTTCTTGTTGGACCACAGCTCGCAGGCGAGGCCTAGATCTCTGCCGCCTCTGACGCTCAACTCCTCCAACGCTCCCATCGTCAACGTTTACAACCTCAGCTCCGGCGGCGGCGGAAGCGGTTTATACGAGAAGGAGTCTAGTCTAAAAACTTTCCTCCCTGCTGCTCCTCCTGGACACCCGAGAGAGATGACCAGGAGGATGCTGCTGAGGAGACACTCGATGCAGACCGAACAGTTCAAGACGACAGCTTGAAACTCAGCCCCGGGGAAAGGAAGTTCATATCGACGTCGTCTTAATGTTAAATGTGTTGTCAGGTTCATGTGATGTAACGTCCGTGTAAAGAAGCTCAATGATGGAAACCAAAGAGGATAAATAAAGAAAAACAAATCGATGTAACAACATATAAATATATATTGAAGTTAGCTCCCTCTGCTTCAGTGTGCTGCGTGTTGTCACCGTGCACGTTGCAGCTTTAATATGCAACACTTTCCTTAAAGTTGCATTTTTGCTGCTTTTATTTCACAGCAACATTAGCATTTATTTGGAGTCAAGTTTCTGGTCATTTGACAAATACTGAGCTTCATTATTCACTCTCTTTTCTGCTCTCTACCGACTCCCGAGTAAAATATCTGACTCTTTAAGCTGCAGGATGTTTTCTTCACCAGCTAACTTTGTCTGTCTGCTTTTAAATGCTGGACTATAATAGTGTACTGTGGGTTCATCAGAGCTTTTCCAGGTTGTTAAGAGTGGAACTTGCAGGTTCAAAGACCAAAACAATGAGCTAAAGCACGCAAAAAAAAAGAAAAAAAAGTATAGAACCAAGTGAAACTGTCGATTCAGATGATAATTCTCTGTTGATATATTCATTAAGAGCTACACTTTTCAGGTTAAACACTGTCATTTGATCCATTTTTAATGTGAAAAATATAAATATGATAATAATATTTTTAAAAAAGCCATATTTCTGCTCAGCTGAGTCCAATAATAAGTCTTATTTCAGCTTTGTTTTAGTCTCCTGAGGAAATATCTGGCTCTCTTCGTCAGCTAGTCGTTAACTGTGTCTCGTCTCATTTGTGGGTTCAAAATCAAAACAGTGAGCTCAAAGAGGCTAAAAAAGAAAAAAAAGCTGCATAGGAGCGGCATTGTTGGACATTTTCTTTGGATTTTGCATTAACTCTGGTCATTTGAAAGTCACTGTGTAGACACCGGAAATGCCAGACAGACAGATTTTGCACATCAGATTGAACCAGAGAAGAAATTCATTGTGATTAAATGATGGTAAGTATGACTTCCGCATCTCATAATTACAGGAAAAACTGGTATTTTGATAGCTGTAAGCAAACATGATGATGCTGTAATATTTAGATTAGATGAATTTTGAAAGCTTGGATGCATTTCAGATGCACAAATGTCTCCTTGACACACTGGTTTAACTGCTTCTGAAGGAACAGAGAGACTTTGAGAAGGATAGACTGCTTTCCTCCTGAAAAATACCAAGAACTTAAGATACCTGTGCAGTGTTGACATGCTAATAATAATAATAATGATAATAATACCATCCACATTACTCAGTGACCAGTGGTGGAAGAAGTATTCAGATCCTTACGTCAGTAAAAGCACCAATACTCCATTACAAGCATGAAAAGTCCTACTGCAGTAAAAGTAAATAAGTTGCTTGATGTTGTTAAAGTAGCTAGTTCAGTCCACTGATTCCCAACCTAGGGGTCAAGGCCCCTCCAAAGGGTCAGCAGATAAATCTGAGGGATCGTGAGATGATTAATGGGAGAGGAAAGAAGAAAAAACAAAGAGAGGTTTTCAGTTTTTGGACTTTTTCTCTAATCTTTGATTTTTGTTTATGAAGGTCTTATCAGTCTGCAGCAGCTGCTCCTCTGAATCCTGCAGGTTGTTGTTATTCAGCTGCTGAGATCTACCTTCTACTCACTGTTACTGTTTACAAGAGGAAAGAAGAAGAAACAAAGTTCTGATATACAATTTATCTTCTTTGTTTGACTAATTTCAAAACTTTTTGTGAAATATTGGAGAGTTTATCCTTTTTTGGGCATCACATGACTGTTGAAATCATGTGAGAAGTTGAAAGGGGAAACGACAAACAGCAAACAGACATCTGAAACATGACAAAACGCCTCAACTTTGTTTTTTCTTCTAATCATCTCACGACCCCTCAGGTTTATCTGGTGACCCTTTGGAGGGGCCCTGACCCCTAGGTTGAGAACCACTGAACTAAACTGTTCTCATAATTATAAAAAAAACTCTTATAATTGATGATTTTCTCTCATAGTGATCCATAATTATGGGATACAGAAGTCATGAGCGGTGAATGCAACATGGATGATCGTTTAAAACTACATATAGCAGCTTAAAAATCAAGATGAGTTGCTGTCAAGAAGTATTCAATGAATAAACTTATGGAAGAATCCATTGTCAGCTACAAAATAATAATAATAATAAAAACATCTGTCGCTGAGTTTATGTGATTGTTTTGGGAGTACAGAAGCACAAATGTTTACTGTGTAAGAACAGAGAGAGAGAGGAAATAAAAGTGTTTAATAAATGAATTTATTATGATGAAAATGTATCACAAATCACTGTAAAAGTACATCACTATGCATTAAACATGCATAATCATTTGAACGCGTCTGTTCTGTCGTCTTTACAAAAAAAAAAAACACACCCTTATAAAACACACACACACGAATTTACATCCTCAAACTGCTAAAAACATTAAGAACATGAGTGTTTCCCACATATTTACACATTTGCATTACTGTTAAAATTTTTAAAAAGAATTAAAAATGAGGATTAAAACAGTAAAACAGCCACTTCATGGTGAGTCATTATAAAGAAGAGCCATTAGAAATTAACAGGGATTACGTATTAATTTGCATTTACTCCAACTTTTATCACTTTAGGCAAAATAAATACACATTATTTAGAGTATCTATGGCAGGTGACACTCACAATACAAACAAGTAGCTTAATGTAAGACAGAATTATTTGTTTCCTGTGCTTCCTAAGTACAAACAACCTTTACAGAGTTTCACCGGCTATCGGCTCAGACGGACTGCGGAGACGTCGCACCGGCGTCCGCGACACGATGCTCCTCCCCTCGGCCCTCGGAAAGCGTCTCCCGAAAAACGCCAGACTCTGATTTTTTTTTTTTTGTCCCTTCTTTTCTGTCTTTCATCTCGGACAGACGTGTGATCCTCACGGAGTCGCCGCTCAGGCTCTGCGGTCGTAATCGCTGACCATCTTCTTGATGTGGTTGAGTTTTCCCTTCAGGTATTTACACCTGCGCTTCTTCATCTGATAGTCTGCAGACTGTGGGGGAAGATGGGAGGGATAATAAGTAAGAGATAAATAAAGAACAGATAATATTATGGACTGCATTGTGAAGATCTCTTTAAATGTATTTATTGATCTCACGTACCCTTTTCATGTCCTTTATCCTTTTGTACTCATCCAAAGCATCCTGTTAAGAAGAGGAAAAAAAAAGAATTAGTCAGTCAAACATTTCAAATTAAAACAGGGTCATCAAAATCTTAAATTTAAGATAAATGCCGTCACTGTCACCTTGTCTTTCTTAAACTTATATTAGGTGATTCATTGACACTTAGGGAACAGCTACACACAACATTTACTTATTATCACCTTATAAAACGTACATGGTAAACGTCAGCAAACAGAGGAAGCATTATTATTCGTTTAAAATCAAATGAACTCCTGAGAAAAATATCCGTCTCTTGTCTCTAACAAGATGTTGCACTTTCTTCACCAGCTAGTCGCTAACTGTGTATTTAACTGTGTTCACCTGCTGCCAGAGATGTCAAAAGTATTCACATTCATTACGTAACTAGAAGTATAGATACTAGGGGTTTTTAAAATACTTTTGTAGAAGTGGAAGTATCAACTCAAGCTTTTACTCAAGTAAAAAGTATTAAAGTTTCAAAACTACTTGAAGTATAAAAGTAAAAGTAATGTAAGGGGAAAAAATGCCAGTAAGGACAAAAGCTTAGGCCACACGGGCCTCTAGTACACTATCCCACCCCTCCCCAAAAAAACATTTTCAAAAGGCCATAATGACTATAATGTTATATTAAAATGTCAACATTTGGATGCACTAGGCTGCTGATTTGGACCGCATATTGAAAATGAATGCATTTTAGTAAAGACTTCAGTAACTGACATCTTCACACCAGGTCTGCGATGTGTCCTGCTGGAGTGTGGCGTCATTTATAAATGTGCAGGTGCGATTGATCGCGTACAAACTAATAGGGTGTCAGAATGGTACATGTTTATTCTTCTCATCCAACCACAATCAAATTCACTCTATCCAGATGGAGAGATTTATCTGGAGAGGTTTTTTTTGGTTTTTTTTTGTGTTTTGTTTGTTTTTTTTTTTAAACAATGACAAGCCGAGAATGAAAACAAGCTGAAACGAAATAGGAGTAACGAGGCTATTTTTTAAAATGTAAGGAGTAGAAGTAGAAAGTCGTCTGAAAAATAGTTACTCCAAAATTTCTATTTAAGGTAACAAAGTATTTGTACTTGACACCTCTGCCTGCTGCCTGTAGCTGGAAACAACAGTGATGAGAGCAGCGAGCACCGAAACATTAAAGCTGAAGGCCATAAAGGCAAAATAAGTCATTAAAAACATGCAAAAACTACTGTAGAGCTGAAAGGAACCACAGAGTCTGATGACAAGTCTATAAAACTATTGATTAAAGCAGCTTTAAAGCTACAAGTTCTCATTTCTGGTGTCGATTCTCCTGCGACGTCGCTGCAAGTGACCTCATCAGTTACTCTCAGACTGGTTAATATCCATCTACACATGCTTCAGAAAGCAATAAACTGCTTGCAACTGAAGATAATTTAGTTTTGAATCATATTAATTAATGTAAACCAGGCGAGTGAATGAATATCAAACTGCTTTGCTGTAAGCTCTCACCAGGTACTGCGGGCTGCCCTCCTGCAGCTCATCCAGCTCTCTGTCGACCTCCGCCAGGTTCTTATTGATGGCGTCCAGCTCCGCCTGCATGTCTTTGTACTCCTGGTGGTCGCGGTCAAATTCGCGCTTGTAGTCGTTGCGTTCCTGCTCGTTGGCGATCGGAGGAAATTCACTAAAAAGGGAAGAGGAAAGAGAGGGAGTATTTTAAATAACAGCAACAGCAGAGGAGTCCAACTTCTACAAAAAACGTCTCTAAATTTATTCGTACCTGTAAAAGTCGCTGTCGTCGTCCAGCTCGTCTCCGGAGGAGGCGTAGTCGGTGTCGTAGTCATGTCCGTCGGCGCGACGCGGCCGACCAGCGCGTCTCTTTTTGGGCCGTCCAGCCGAGCTCGCTGTTAAATCAGAGTTACTGTGGTAGGGAGCGCCGTTCTGCAAAGGCAGGTCCACTTCCACTGTCGGCCTACGGGACAAAAGGACAGTTACAGACTTTATACTCAAAGATGAACAAGAACAACAACATAAAAGTGCTTTTACAGCTCCGCTATGCTTTTTTTTTTACCAATTGAAGATGGTCTTACATCCCTGCAATATCCAATAAACTATGTTTTATTTTGAAATCTCTCTTCTCTTCAGTAACTTTCCAGTGTCGAAAGAGGAAGTAAAATAAAAAGGTCATTCTGATCTGACTTCCTGTTTCTCTATTGTATATTTACCTCTTTGTTGTTTCCTTATCAGCACAAATATATTTCAAATAGTTTCGGTGTTGCAGGAAAACATGATAAACGAACGTCTTCCCTGAAACTGATAACAGCTACACGGATTCATCTTAGAGATCTGAGATTCTTCTTTTGAAACAGTGTGAGTGTGCGTTCAGTTTGTTGTCTGACTGTCCTACTTTCAGATAAAAACCATCACCTGGTTCACATTTTTCTATAAAAACAAGTTCCAGCAAGCTTTTCGGCAGCAGACGTCTGAATAAAAACCAGTTCTAAGTGATGTCCCAACTGCAAACTATATATTAGCTCTATACTAGTATTTAACCTATATATGGGTTATATACTTGGTAATGTTTTGCACTAACAGGAAGTGTGCCAGTGGATGGAAATTAATTTGGAAAGCCATTTCCTGTTAGACGTAAGATGAGGAAATTTGTTTAATTATCATCAAGTTTCCAACATAAACACCCTGAACACTCGAACCCTGTTTGGAATTTGTATATTATGGAAGTTTAAAGTCCCATTTAGATGAGATCAACATTACAGAGGGAGGTGGGGAGTGAAATACTCTCTCTCATCATTCCTGATGGGATTTTAACCATCAGACAATCGCAGGATCTGGTCTGTAATGTAGAAAAGACGTTTAGCGGGACTGTTATAAAAATTAGGATTATACTGAGTGTGTGCATCTTTTTCTTTTGATATGAAGGTTTCTGTTTTGTTCTGTAACTTGCTCAGACAGTAACAGCAGCTAAGATTAACAGTGGGAGGCCAGTAAACATGTTAGAGGGAGTCAGAAAGGGTCAACAGACAGGTCAGCATCTTAAGCTGGCTATAAACTGGAAGGCTGAGATAATGTGTGATGCTCTCTGTGTCTGGAAACATCAGAACGTCCAGTTGTAACATAAATAAACTAACTGTGAGGAGTCTTTTCTCTATAACACCGCTTGTGTGTCGCGTTGTAAAACGTTCCTTCTTGTACAAGAAAATAAATTCAACTTTAACTCTGATTCTTCGGATCCGTTCTCCATCATTTAAAAAGGTCGTTAAGAAGAAATTCTTATGACAGGGTCAAAGCTAAAAGAGAAAAGGCTCCCCACGGGGGGCGCCGGAGAGTTGAAGGAGAGGCTAATGACTCTTTCTCCCTCCGTAAACTTCCATAAATCCATTTAAAACATCAGAGAAAAGAAAAAAGTGATAGTTGTCTGTACGTTCATGGAGAAGCTAACAGTTAATTCAGCAGAAATTAAAATGGTGTCAGCTAAAAAAAACAGGGCTCAAATAAAAGCAGCAGTATCAGCCGACATCACAAAGGTTGATTTGATGGTTCCCAAATAGGCCGTTAGGTTGGTGTTGGCATGTTTGGTAAAGTTAAAATCATCTGAATGGGGCTTAAAAACACCTACAAACACCTCCCCTGCTGCACATCACCTTCTTTATTTCCTCCTTCTACTGTCACATGTCACATAAAGAAAATAAAACCTCAAACTGCTGCCCTATCTCTCCATTCAGTGACATAAAAAAAACGTCACATCCTGTCCTACTTTATCAGTGCAGATGTTTATCTCCGTCTGTGTTACTCACTGCGGGGTGTAGCTGTACGGAGGTTTGTCATAGTTGGTGCTTTCGTCATCCAGGTGACTCCTGGAGCCTCTCAGCTTCTCGGGGTAGTCCGCCATCGGGAGCTCCTCCGGCGGGGCGGACACGTTGTTCACCTTCAGGAGAGAGTCACACACGTTTTAACAGCATGTCCAAAAAAACACATGTTGTATATTTGAATCAATTTTTATGATTTTACAGGGTTTCTGCAGTGTTCATCTAATTCAAACTAGTCAAACAATGAGGCTACAGTTACTTAAGGACATGAATTTAATGACATTTATCATGTTTGTTAGTATTTCCCAGCTGTAGAAAACAAAAAAATCCCAAGTAATACAGTCAAATTAATTAATGCAACCAATGAAAAACTTGCTAAAACTCTTTTTTTAAGCCACAGTGAGCTGATGAGCTGCAGTAGTGACAGTGCTGCTGCAGGTCTGACGGTCACTGAAACAGCTTCCTGCAGCACAAACAACAAGTTTGACTGCAGTTTACAGAAGGAGAACGTCTCTTTGACTGCAGCGAAAACACACACACGCAAAAACAACCAAACTTCAGGTTTCTGGAGGGAATTGAAGAGCTTCTGCGAATCATCTACAGTAATATCAGCAATAAACTTTTATATTTATTACCATTTACAGCTGCCTTCCTCAAACAAAGACACTGGATCTCTGCCAACTGCGGTAAGATACGCCTGCATGGACTTGTCCTCTGAAAGTATGCGTCGTTACCGAGTTACACCCTGCAGCGCACAAACACACACACACACACCCCCCACCAAAAAAACCCCACCAGTCTAGCATCTATTTGCTGCAGGCCGCAACACAGTCAGCACTTTTTAAAAAAAAAAAAACACACACTGTTCCCACAACAGCTTCAGTATCATGTTGCTTCTGTGGTGTTGTGTGTCTGCTGACTGGTGGGCTGCTTGATGACGGTTCTCAGTTCTGGTCCGACCTGTTTTTCCTCCGCCGCGCTGTGAGGATTTCGGCTGGGCTGAACGTCACCGTGACTTACAACCTGCTAACGAAATGACTCACCTACTCATCCCTACTTACTATGGAGCAGGAGAGTTGTGTTGCAAAAACACTTCTGAAAATAGCTGCAGAAAGGCATGATTCATGATGAAATGTAAATACCGAATCTTTTAACGCTTGACAGTAACAGGTTTCGAATTCTTCCTTCCACACGACGTCGTCATGCGACATGTCGGACTGTCATCCGCTTGGTTTCAAACCACACCTTGAAACCAGGCATGCTAGAAAGAAGGAACTTTAGTGATCCACACCTCCCTCCCCCCCTCCTCCTCTCTTCTGACAAACAGGTGGCTGCCACCAAACAGGTTGAACCACTTCAGCTGATACACAAAGTGCTGCTGCCGCTGCTGCTGCTGCTGCTCTTCACCAGATATTAGATCAGCTATGAGAGAGCTGGAAGGTTTAGAGCTGAAATGATTTGTTGTTTTTAACTGTTTCCACTATGTTGTTGAGCCGTGTCACAGAGGAGTTTCTGTTGCTATGTGACAGACGATAAAGTTTATTTAATCTTGAATCTTACTAGAAACAAGAAGAAAAAAACAAGCAAAACTCAGAAAAGTCAAAAGAAACAGCAGAAAAATGTCAATTATGAAGCAAAAATGACAAATATTTCCTAGTGCAAGCTTCAAAACTGTTCGGATTCGCTGCCTTTTTCTTTATTATATCATTGTAAACTGAATAAATTTGCTTGTTTTCTCCAACCAGCAGTCCAAAACTCAATATCACCTTGTGCTTTAGGACTACAGGCTACCAATGAATCCAGAAAATAATCTGTTAATCCATAACGAACACAGACAGACAGACAGACGGAGCGCTCACCCACGCCTCTACGTCCTGCGGAGGCTCCATCTCGTCGATGACCTTCACTTTCTTCCACAAAATGTTGCTCTTGCCGTAGTTTCCGATCTTCTGGCGAGTCTTCAGAGCGAAGACGAGCATGATGATGAGAGCCACGGTAGCCAGGAAGCCGCACACCACGGCGATGGCCTGGAGAGAGAGAGAGAGAGAGAGAGAGAGAGAGAGAGAGAGAGAGAGAGAGAGAGAGAGAGAGAGAGAGAGAGAGAGAGAGAGAGAGAGAGAGAGAGAGAGAGAGAGAGATAAACCGTTGAGTTACAAAAGTTTCTGACTTACTTTCAGTAGATATTTCTGATCTTTATAATTGGGTTTTCATAGTTTGATTGATCACTGTGATTGTGTCTTTATGTGGTCTCCATAAAGACAAGCGACCACTGTGAGAACATTAAAAAAAAATGGACGCCAAAATCTGTGCGTTCACCTCTTGCGGCTCCACGACGCAGTAGTGGTAGAGGTACTGGTTGACTAACACTCCCGAGGGCTGCGGATGTTGGTACTGGGCGCAGAGGCCGGCGATCTGGCTGCCGTACACCGAGCCGGAGGACTGGGCCATGGGGTTCACCGCCACCAGGTAGACTATGGAGGCTATTAGCATCAGCAGCGCTAGGATGGCACAGACGATAATCACTGCCAGGTAGAACTTCCTGCTCTGCGATAGGCTCTGGTGGGACACGATGATGATGAAAACGACCAGGCCGATGATAAAGGTGATGGCTGCCATGGCGATGAAAAACCCTTTGCCCGCCCGGGGGTCGTTGTAGTTCCCTCCGATTCCGCCGTAGCCGTAGCCGTTTCCAGCTCCATACGCACCGCCGCCGAAGCTGCCGTACCCGCCGCCGTAGCCTCCGCCGCCAACGTAGCCTCCGCCGCCGTAGCCTATGCCGCCAAAGCTACCCAAGGCTCCCTGAGAGTCCCACGCCAAAGTGGAGGCGACGCAGGCGAATATGGCCACGCACAGCACGATGACGATGATGGACATGATTTTGAGGATGCCCGGTGGAGACGTCCAGCGGTAGAAATGCTGGAACTCGTCGTCGGGGTAGTAAGAGTACGCCGGCTGGGGTGGAGCGTTACTGCGAACACAGAGAAAAAACATTTACTGTAAAACCAGAAAAGTAAAAATATGAGTCTTATAAACGATCACACTGAAATTTAATCTCAACAAAATTTTGTATTTTACTCATTAAAAAAAAAAAAAAAACTTAATTATTTTGTCAATGTTGAACTGATTAGTTGTTTGGTCTATAAAATGTCAAAGAAAAAACAGTGAAAAATGTGAATCGCTATTTCCCAGAGCTAAAAATCTCATCCTAAAATGTCTTGTTTTCTTCACAACCCAAAAAAATATTGAGTTTATTGTGATAGAAGACAAAAAAAAACGAAAAATAGTCACATTGAAGAAGCTGAAACCAGAGAAATTTAGTATTTTTTCTTTAAAAATTACTCAAAACAATCAATTAACAAAATAGTTGGTGATTAATTTTCTGCCAATCAACTTATTTCAGCTCTGAATTTCAGATTAAAAAAAAAAAAAAAAAAAGCAACCTATCCATTTTTTTTTCAATAAATTAATTAATTAATTTTAAAAAAGTTTTATTTTTGAATAAAAAAAACATTAAGACACCAAAATTTACTATAACGTCAACATCTGGGCTACCAAGGATCGATCACACCACTCATATGATTCAAGAGAATAAAGTTCAGATGAGCGTGAAAAAAAACAAAAAAATGTCTGAAAATTACAAAAACAGAGAGGAATTCAAACCACATAAAATAAAATAGATGATTTTCATACCAAGATAATTCACTGCAACTCAGTATCTCATTTTAAACATTAAGTTTACCGAAAAAGTTAAATATCACAAAATGTCAACAAAATTTTAAATTATTGTGGCGTTTCTTTACTTCCATAGGATATGTGTCCATATACAGTGTGTGAATAGGTGTGAAGTTAATGAGGATAAAAACAGAACAGGTGGTTTATATTCATCAAAAACAGACTCACTATCCATCTGACTCGTAGGGAGGTGGACTCCCGTTGGGCCTCGAGGACATCTCTGCTGGATCCTTTTAAAAAGGTGCTGCTCTGTGAAAATGAATCTACAAGAAGATTTATATCGTTAGAAAACATTTATTTAAACATTTTCTCAACTTCCTTAAACATGATGGCAATCAATGGATTATAGAATATCAGAAAATGGTGAAAAATGGCTGTTAAAATACACTAAAACCCAAAGGGGATATCATCAAAATGATCATTTTTGTCTTAACAACACACCAGATTTTAAAATATTGACTTTATTTATGATATAAGGCAGCAGCTCTTCACATTTGAGAAGCTGGTAAAAGGAAATATTTGGCTTTTTTTTAGTAGTTTTTAGTGGATTATCAAAACAGCTGCAGAATATTTTCTGTTAATGAACAAATCAACTAATCGACTACTTACTTCAGCTCTATTTTGAAATCGTAGTAAAACTATAACGACATATTGTGTGAATTTTAACCGCAATTTCAGTTTCAGACTGAAACTGACAGATTATATGACAGCCAGTGAATTAAAACCACTGGAAGTAGTTTCAGTCATTTTAAACCACAGCTCTGTGATTTTTAAGGAGATAATTGATTTAAAGCGGTATCTAGGCAACAACAAACCTTTGATGAGGCCACAGGTAAGAAGTTCTTTTGAATTAAAAACCACAAAGTCAAAAAAAAAACAAAAACCCTCCTCTCAAGCACTCACCTGTGTCTCCGTGTGCAGGCTCCTCTCAGCGCCTCACCTCAACTGTGTCGACTGAAACTGCCGCTGCTGATAACAAAACAATCCGGGCCACACCTTGAGGACGTCGACTCTCGGCCAATAAAGCCCCGCCCCCCTCTCCTCCTCTCTCAGCCTCACAGGTGTCACGTTACCTGACCAACACCGGAAGTCCTCCATTCACGAGGAAATATGTGGACATACTTTCAGGTTAACAGGTGCATCCGAGTTTCTCTCACTTGCGTCATGGTCCACAATCAGATGTTTTATTTTGGTTCAAATACAGAGAAGAGGCAGCATTAATTTAATAATTAAGACAATTTAAAGATAAATAACAATAATAGTAATAATAATAGAAAATCCAGTTATATTGTGTATTATATATATGTAGAAATTATTGAACTTAATGAGTTTTTACATCTTTAAAGCACCTATTATGACATTTGTATGGAGTCCTGAAACTGACTAAATATTGTAGACTGTAAAGTAAATAA
This sequence comes from Euthynnus affinis, assembly GCA_029490765.1. NCBI lineage: Eukaryota > Metazoa > Chordata > Actinopteri > Scombriformes > Scombridae > Euthynnus > Euthynnus affinis. The sequence continues at coordinate 25,445,982 of CM055855.1, forward strand.
TAGTAAATAATATTTCCAGCTAAATTATTGAAATTGAAAAATAATTTATCATTTTTAAATTCAATATTCATTATTTCATTCAATTTCCTATTTTTGGTCCAAGGCCAAAAACCAAATAATTAGTTATTTTATCATCTGATTGTCGGTAAAGTAAAAATTAAATTTTGCTTTTTTTTTTACCAACAGATAGGACGTTAAAGGAAAAGTATAAAGCTTTTTAAAGTTTCATATGTTTTACTGTGACATTTTTATCAGCTGATTTGAGGTTTAAATAAAAATATAAATCTTTATGTTTCAATACGTCTACATTTTAATTATTAAGCTAAATATAGTTTTTCAAAAAAAATGTATTATATTTATAGTTTTATTTCTGACAAGTCTTATAGCTGCTTACTAAGTTGCAAATTAGTTTTATTTTGGTAAATTAATTAATCAACTTCTGGTTTCAGCTCTAAGTTCGGTTTGTGGTCTTTTTTTTCTGGAATTAAATTCAGCTTTATTTTGCAGAGTTTTACGTGCCAACCTCATGTTTTTCTTCCTCTTTCCAGTAAAAGAAACTTTGCCTTTGCGTGTTGATGAATAAAGGAAGCGACTCCAGAACGCCAGACAGACAGTGCGTAAGCAGAAATGTATTCTGAAGAAACAAAAGCACCAATCGATCACTTAAATTATGAATGTATATGGACATTTACAGCAACATATTTACAACTATACTTGATAAAAACAAGAGAAATCCAGTTCTTAGTGATGCATTCCCATTAAATTTACAGTGGTATGGAGGACATATAGAGGCACTTAGTGATATTTAAGTGAAGTACAAATTGTTTAATCTATGAAATGGTTGAACAAAGTGTTTAAAATCCATACAACACAACATTTTACTAATTCTGCTAAAAGGACAAACATACTTCCAAATTCAGAAATCTGCCAAACAGTTACATATTTTAAAAAAAGACACATTGTGCAATTAAAAGGATCAAAATAAAAAAAGTTTAAGGACAGTTTAGGAATCCAGTCAGGTGACGATCTGTCACGACAAGCAGTGTTTTTTCTTAAAGGACCAGTGTGTAGCGTTTAGTGCCATCTAGTGGTGAGGAAGCAGATTGCAACGATATGAACTCTAACCCCTCCCCCCTCCAAGTGTGTAGGAGAACAATACAGTGGTTGTGAAACTCGTGAAAAACGTAAAAGGTAGAGCCAGCGTTCAGTTTGTCTGTTCTGGGCTACTGTAGAAACACGGCGGCCTCTGTGGAAGATATTAAAGGGCTCATTGTAAGGTAACAAAAACACAACAATTACACTAATTACACTAATTAAAAACATACATTATGAATATTATACTCCCACTTCTGCAAAGTCCCGTTCCATTAGATGCCAGTAAATTCTACACACTCGTCCCTTTATTGTGCTGGGAAGTTGTAAAACTAACAAAAAACACAAAAGACTAACAAGTACAGTAGTTAGGCGCCGTAGCAGAGAAGGTAAACAGAAACAAAGCAGCATCTCTCATTTTTATTCCCCCCCCCCCCCCTCTCTCTCTATGCTTCTTCCATCTCCTCTAAACCGACAGACGGATCGGATACCAGTGTTGTAGTGGTGAGTCTCAGCTACAGTTATTACAGTCACAGTATCATACATATATTGAGCTCTTTGGACCATTTTAAGTGTAAAACATTCAACCCTTTAACTTAAAAGGCTTCAATAAACACAACAAACATGACAGATTTGTTGTTGGACAGATTTGAAGGCGAATCCCTGTGATGCTCCCGCGTTGTCGACCGGCGTTCAACTCTCCAGTTAAAATGTCTTTCTCCACCGCCAGTACAGCTGTGGACAGTAGTTCTGTGTTTGCGTCCAGCAGGTTGACTGACGCCGCAGAGGTTTAGCTGTATCCGTCGTTCCACTCCATGACTTTGTCGTATTCTTGGATCTTCTGTTTGATGTGCGACAGTTTGCTCTTCAGGTACTCGCAGCGCTCCTTCTTCTCCAGGAACGTAGCGTCCTGAGACACAGGCGGGAATAAAAAATAAGCAAACAGGTCAGTTTGATGATCATTAACTGTGTCTTTTCAACTGTTTAGGAGCGTATGTGACAGCCTGTAAGCCGTTTATTCCTTTAACTTAAAGGATAAGTCTGGTGATTTCTATATTTTTATTATTAACAACAATGAATTGATCCACTAACACATATTGCCTGTGTATCCAAAGCCTGATACATCTTATTCTTCAGTGTAGACATCCACTGTTGTTTAGAAACAGCCATGCTAGCAGCTCTATGAGGTTATATTCAGCAGAACAGTGTTTTGGGCTAATTGCTAATCTTAGCATGCTACTATGTTAACAATGAAAATGTTAGCATGCTGATTTTTTTAGCAGGTTTAATGTGCACAATTTCCATCATCTTAATTTAGATTGTTAGCTTGCAAATTAGCACTAAACACAGCTGAAGCTAATGGGAATGCTAATGGGAATGCTAATGGGAATGCTAATGGTAATGCTAATGGAAATGCTAATGGCGCTACATGGAAACCTAATGGAAGACTAAAGAGACAACAATCCATCCAATAGTTGAGACATTTCTCAATGACTCTATGGATTAATTAACTAATATCAATCAATCAATGAAGTCTGTAGGATTTATCATCTGGGGAACATGACTGTATGTACAAAATGTTGTGCCAATCTGACCAGCAGATGTTGAGATATTTCACCGATTAAGTGAAAGCTTCGACCTGCTGTTGGCACTAGACGGACAGTCGGAGGATCAACAGAGTCATCAGGATAAAGTTTTGCTTTCTTCATAACATAAAATATTAAATAACAACCAGACTTATCCTTCAATCTGTTACAGTATTAAAGGCTCCATGTGGGAGATATCTTTACTAAACAGTTTACTTTTGATGTGTGACGTCTGAAGAGATAAAACCGAACCTCGACTCTCTGGAGGGAAAGCAGCGTATCAGCCAAGCCTCAATAATATAAACTAAAAAGCCACTGCTTTCGACAGTATACACAAAACACTGACAAGACAATGGACTCACATTTTTCTTTCTCTGGTAGTCCTGAAGGATTTTGTTAATGCGATCAGCCTCCTACAAAAAAAAAAGAAAAGTATTAAAATTTCAGTCACTTCATTAAAGATTAAAAACACATTACAGCGCTTTCACAAGTATGAGAATAAGATGCGATGATGCTGTCGAACAGCTCGATGGTGCCGAGAAGGAATTTGAGGGTGGAGGGGAACAGGAAGTGCAAACAGAGGAGTTTGCAGGATGGGGAAATGAGGCACATTTAAACAACAAAATGACTGGGTGCAATAATTCAGATACGCAATCAGTCCGTCCGAAAACACTTCCTCTGTGCTTACATAAAACCAAACACTGATGAAATCTGTCCAGACCACTTTACTGCAGAGCAGCCATGACGCCCACAATCAGCCCGAAGGTGGAGAAGACTTTGATAAATCAATGCAAAGTCCATTGTGTGTATATATATATATGTGGTTGTTGGAGGAGGGGGGGGGTGTGGCTGCCCTGAGCACACATGGGTGGGATTAAGAGGAGCTGGTGTGTTAAGAGGTTGGTTCCAGTCGTGAACAATCACATCAACTCCTGTTGTTCCCTTTAAAAGCAGCTCTGCCAACAAAGATGTCTGTAAGAGCGGATATTTTTCTATAACAAACATGTTTCTGGTCAACCAAAGAAGACCTTGGTTGACTAAAATTGTACATAATCTTTGACTAATCGATCAGCCAGGGGGGTCTGTATTTCTCCATTTTGCATCTTCAGGCTAGGCTAACCCATCGTTGCTAACTTTGGAGCTAACTCCCTTCACTTTTCCAGCACTTGGAGAAACAACAGACGTGACTTTTCATCATTTAACTGACACACTGTAGTCTGTGCTGTACATTTACTGCCAGACTGACAACTTACCGCTAACCTTTTCCTCTGCTCCGCTCGTATCCACCGTCACTTTCTCTGCGTCCAACTCGCTACATAAACATACTACGCAATACCGTATTACTTAACAGAGTTACGCTCGTTTCCCAGGCAACAACGACACAGCGGTTCACTCACGTCCTGAACAGCTGCACAGACTCCCAAACGCTAAATATTTCTGAATGAGTGGATATTTGTTGTTAATTCTGGCATTAAAACATATTTTTTGTCCTGGCGGGTTCTCGTTGATATAATTGTAGGAGAAACACTGATTCAGTAAACGTTCAGTACGTTTAGTAAACGCTCACAGTAACCGTTGAGAACAGTCAGACCCAGAAGTCTCCGTTAGTTTGGAAGAGTCCAAAGTTGTGAAAACAGCGGGGGTGTTTTGAATACACCCCCGCTGTTTTCACAGGTAGTTTGTTAGTCTGTCCCTCCCGCTGCAGGAAATAATGGATTAATCCTGGAAAGCTGCTGATGTAGCACGTTTCTCCTTATGAAAGTTACACAGAGATTATTCGACCAATCAGAATTTAGTCTGACGAGAGCATATCGACCACTAATGGACTAGTCGACCAGCAGACTGCAGCCCTACTGGTCACCTTCTTATAATAATAATAATCATATTTCTGCTCTACTTCACGTTATTCCTCATGGAGATGTGTGAAAGCTGCTCACCATCTGGCTGGTCGGGTGCTGCGGCAGACCGCGCATCATGCCGTCCATCTCGTCAAACTTCTTGAGGGTAGCCTGCACCTCAGAGTGGAGCTCTTTGTACTCCGCGTACTGGTCGTTGAACACAGCGCGGTACTGATCCCGCTCCTCGTCCGACCGGATCGTCGGGTATTTACTGCAGGATGGAGGGAAGAAGAGAAACACACTTCACTAAAAAGTAGAGTAAACTCTGCTGCATGTGCGTACAGTACGATACAGTCAATCAATATATTAACCAAACAATAACACACACACATGGTCATAATATATCGTACTGTAAATAAGGATTATCTTCATTATTGTTCTATAAAATGGTTAAAAATATGTTGTCAAGAACTAAAATGTCTCGTTTTGTTCCATCAAACAACCCAAAAATATTCAGTTTACTGTCACAGAAGAAGAAAGAAACCAGAAAATATCACATTTAAGACATTTTTTCTTTAAACAAAGTGATTATCAATATAGTTGGTGATTAATTTTTTGTCGATTGACTAATTAATTAATCAATGCAGCTCTATCTCAATGTTGTAGAATTACATATTGCATTACATCTACAGCACTGAATCAATTAGTTTATTAAAATGATCAGCTGATTGACAAATTTACCTGCAAACTTTTTGATAATTTATTAATTGTTTGTGAAAATTTGGAAGCAAAAATGTCAAAAAATGTAACAATAAATTGGACAAAATGAGCTATGTGAATATTTCAACTTGCTGTTTGGGCATTTTTTCATAATTTAGACCAAACTATTAATTAACAATTAATAAAAACAATCTGCAGATGTATCAGCACTTACGCAATGTAGTCGGGCACAATAACAGGTTTGGGAATGTGTCCCGACGGGATCCCGCCCTGCAGAACCTTTGGAGGTCCTGGTTTTGGTGCAGCCTGGATGGGAACCACTGAGGAGCCCTGGACCTGTTCTGGAGCTTTGGGTGCAGCCGTCTGCAAAGACACACAGGAAGAAGGTAAGAGTGGCTGCTCTCAACATGGTCTAAATGTGGTGATGTCACATCCTGAGAAGCTGCAGCATCAGAAAACTTACCAACGACGGCACAGCTTGCATCTCGTAGGGCTCGATCTGCGTTAACTAAAACATAAAGAAATATTAGCGTGATGATTTATGGAAGGAAGGAAGTGGTTTGACATTTGGGGAAAAGAAGAAGAAGATCAGTGTTTCCCCGTCTTTATGCTAAGCTAAGCTAACTAAAACGCCCCCCCCCCCCCCCCCCCCCCCGGTGGGATCTTACCTCCTGGCCGTACCTCTCCCGATATCT